>NMUG010013250.1:0-10157 GCA_002855965.1 Monotropa hypopitys
GACAGTAGGTCTCGCTCCGAGTACACTCTATCGCCAACCAGGTCCAAGTCTATCAGAGATGAGGACTTGGTCGAAATTATTACAATGCAGAACCAAGCTATTCAGCGTTTGGAGTTGCAGGTCGCAAGGCTGTCCAAATAGCCTGAGGAGAAGCAGGAGCAGGTTGGCCGCCAGCGCAAACACTCAGGGCCCAGCACCAGTCAACCCCGCACCGGAAAATTTCGAGGATATGAGGATGTGGCTCGATGAGCGTCTCAAAGGCCGGGGAACAGCCCAGGAGACCGCCAAGCGAGCGATCCAGCAGATCACCTCCACCCCGCTCTCCAAAGACATCACCAGCTACCAGATTTCCAGAGGCTTCAATCTCCCCAGCTTCCAGAAGTACGATAAGAGAACAGACCCCGTGGCACATCTGAAGTACTTTCAGTAGTCCCTTATCCTGCACGAAGGGGACGAAAGTCTGTATTGCAGAATGTTCGCATCCTGTCTGGGCCGGACAGCGCTCAACTAGTATCACAAGCTAGCCCCGTGGTCAATATGCAGCTGGGAGAAGTTGGCCGAAACCTTCGTTGGTAGGTTCATGACCAGCCGAGCAGCGCCCAAACACTTCGATTCTCTGACTTCGTTGAGAAAACGATCTGATGAGTCTCTAAGAGCGTATGCCAGTAGGTATGTGGATACCTACAATGAGGTTGAAGACTGCACAGAAAAGCAGGCGGTCTCAATGTTCAGATTGGGGCTCTCCTTTGGCGAGAAGCTGATGGAGTCTCTGACTCTGACCCCAGTGGAGACCTTCCCCGAGCTGATGGAGTCCGTGGAATAGCACGCCAAATTGGAAGAAGAGGGCCTTGTGGAGGCAGACTGCCATGCAAATAGATCGCACCGGACTCACGTGATGGATTCTGATGGCAGAAAAAAGGAGCAGAAAGAAGAAGGCATCCTAGCAGGCTCACCCCGAGAAAGTGGAAGAAGCCGAGACTACCCTACAGGCCGCCCACAGGATGCCCAAGCCAGGCCCGGAGGCCTACAAAGCAATCAGAACCAGGTTCAACACGGCTATCTACAGAATGGTTCACCCCCTGAAAGACGAACCCTTCTGGAGATGGCCGGCCAAACAGGGAGGAAATCAAGCAGAACTGGAGAAAGCGGGACTCAGGTGCAGTTACCACAAAGAATACGGGCATATGACCGAACAATGCCAGACCTACAAGTAGTTTTTGGAGAACCTCGTGGACGCAGGTCATCTGAAGCAGTACATCGCACAGACACCCCGACAAGACGCCAGGCCTAGACGGGTGGACTTGTGCGACAACTCTTCACATGAGGACCTCTCTCCACTTGGCACCATCACAATGATCCATGGAGCTATTGAGCCAAACTCCAAAGCTAAGTCCCGCGCACAGAAGAGAAAAGAAGGACATGAGCACCATGTTCTGTAGCTCAGGCAGAAGCGACAAAGAGAGCAGTGCGGGAAATCTGTCCAAATTTTATTTTCGGAGGAAGACCTGGACGGGGTAGCCTTCCCGCACAACGATGCATTGGTGATCACCCTCAGCATCAATAGGTATGACACTGAAAGGATCTTGGTGGACCCCTGTAGCTCCACCGACATTCTGTACTTTCAGGCTTTCAACAGGATAGGATTCACCCAGGCAGATCTGAAGACAACAAGGACCCCGCTGATCGGGTTCAGTGCAGAGCCAGTGTGGCCCTTGGGAATCATCACCCTCCCAGTCCGAGTAGGGAAGGTGACTCTAGATATAGAGTTTTTGGTGGTCGACGTGCCTTCGGCCTACAATGCCATCATTGGGCTCACATTGATGCACAGAATGGGGGCCATCCCATCCACCTACCACCAGATTATCAAATTCCCTGGGCCTGAGGGGATTGAAAGCATCAAGGGAAACCAGAAGTCTGCGAAGAACTGCTTCATGGCTTCCTTCAAGTCCAGTCCGAATGCTGAGCAGGTAAAATCAATAGAAGTTCCTGACCAACCTGTTTTGGAAGATGTGGGTGTGGATCTCTCCATCCGTGTGATCGAGAAACTGAGAAAGGTTCCCGTCCACGAGATAGACGAGGACAAGTTCTTCTTAATCGGGGATGAGCTCCCCGAGGTAGATACCTCCGAGTATGTCCAGGTGTTGAGGAAACACATTGACGTATTTGCTTGGACCCCGGAAGAGATGCCCAGGGTACAGCCGAGCATAATATGTCATCGGCTGAACATTGACTCCTGCCACAAGCCAGTAATGCAGAAGAGGAGACGATCAGCTGCCCAGCACTCCGAGGCGGTCTTAGAAGAAGTCAATCGCCTGGTACAGGCGAAAGCAATCAGAGAAGTTTACTACCCAGAATGGCTCTCCAACACTATGGTAGTCAAGAAGAAGAATGGGACTTGGAGAGTGTGTGTGGACTTCACCAGCCTGAACAAAGCCTGTTCGAAGGACAGCTTCCCTATTTCCAAGATCGACCAACTGGTGGACTCTACAGCGGGGTACAAGTGGATGAGCTTCCTGGACGCATACCGGGGATACCATCAGATCACCATGTATGAGCCCGATCAAGAAAAGACATCCTTCATCACACCTCTGGGACTGTACTGCTACAAGGTAATGCCGTTTGGGCTGCGCAACGCCGGGGCAACATACCAGAGGCTGGCTACTCTTATGTTCAAAGATCTGCTGGGAAAAAGCATGGAGGTCTACATCGACGACATTGTAGTGAAGTCAAGAGAAGCAGACACTCACTTGGACGACCTCCGCCGCACGTTCCAGGTACTGCGGGAATATAATTTGAAGCTGAATGCCTCCAAGTGCGCCTTTGGGGTAAGCTCCGGGAAATTCTTAGGGCACCTGGTGACGCGGAGGGACATAGAGGCAAACCCCGACCAGATAGTTGCATTGCAAAACCTCCAAAGTCCATCAAGGACCAAAGAGGTGCAACGTCTGACTGGGATGGTGGCCGCGCTCAACCGTTTCATCAGCCGTTCCTCGGACAAGTGCAGACCTTTCTTATAGCTTCTCAGAAAAAGAACAAGCTATTCCTGGGGGCAGACTGCGAAGAAGCGTTCGAGCAGCTGAAGAAATACCTAGCCGCACCACCGTTGATTGCCACACCAAATCTGGGTGACGTGCTGACCGCCTACCTAGCTGTGTCAGAGCATGCAGTCAGCGCCGTGCTCATCAAACTTGAGGGGGGACAGCAAAAGCCGGTATACTATGTCAGCAAGACCCTGCTAGATGCGGAAACCAGGTACCTCCCTCTGGAAAAACTAATTCTAGCCTTGGTAATGGCTTCAAGAAAACTGCAGCATTACTTTCTTGCTCACACCATTGAAGTACCAACCGTCCACCCTATCAGATCTGTCCTGAGAAAGGCAGATCTGTCAAGAAGGGTTGCGTCCTGGTCGGTTGAGTTAGGAGAATATGACATAAAGTACGTCCCCTGCACTGCCGTGAAGGGTCAGGTCCTCGCGGATTTCATTGTAGAATTCTCACACAAATTCGTGCAGCCACCATCACAAAGTGTCGCGGACGAGCAAACCGCTCCCGTCCATCCCGCAATGCTAAATGTTGATGAGCCGCAGACAAAGGAATAGTGGAAGTTATTCGTGGACGGTTCAGCATGCAATAAGGGATCAGGAATGGGCATTGTTCTATTCTCTCCAGAAGGATTGGCTCTAGAGCAGTCAGTCCGGTTATCTTTCAAAGCCTCCAACAATGAGGCAGAGTACGAGGCACTTATCACGGGTTTGAAGAGTGCAAGGAGATGCGGAGCTGAAGACCTACTTATTCATTGCGACATCTAGCTCGTAGTCAACCAGTTGTCAGGGGAGTACACCACCAAAGATGATAGGATGGCATCATATGCTGCCTTGGCCTTCCTGGCCTCCTCCATGCCTTCCGAGCTCCGCCGCACAGTTAGCGTTGATTCTCTATCTCAGCCGAGCATCCAAACGACAGACTCAGATAAGGCTTTCGATTTGGATACAGGCCCGAGATGGATGGATGCAATCATCGCCTACTTGTCGCGGGATGAGCTCCCCGCAGAAAAGAAGGAAGCCCACAAGATCTGAATCAAGTCAACCAAGTACTAGCTCTCCCTAGACAAAGTCTTGTACAGAAAGTCATTCACAGGGCCGTACTTGCGTTGTGTCCATTCTGACCTTGTTCAACAATTTCTATTTGAAATCCACGAGGGGGGGTGCGGCAGTCACACCGGTGGGTGTTCCATAGCCCACAAGGCAATCTCCCAGGGGTATTGGTGGCCGTACATGCAAGAAGATGCCAAAGTTTACGTTCGGAACATCGAAAAGTGCCAGAAATTTTCTCCAATCATCCACACGCCTTCAGCAGACCTGGCACCACTCACGAGTCCTTGGCCCTTCACACAGTGGGGCATTGACATCGTGGGTCCCATGCCGCAGGCCAAGGGCATGAAGAAGTATCTGCTGGTGGCAACTGACTACTTTACCAAGTGGATCGAGGCAGAACCACTTGCCAAGATCACAGAGCGCAACACCGAGCAGTTCGTCTAGAGAAATATCATCACAAGGTTTGGGATCCCCTATGCCATTGTATCAGACAATGGCACCCAGTTCCAAGACAAGTTCAAAGCTTTCTATTCGACGTACAAGATCAAGAACTTCTACGCCTCAGTAAGCTACCCACAGTGCAACGTCCAAGCTGAAGCCTCCAACAAGACCATTCTGGACGGCATCAAGAAGAGACTGGACAAGGCAAAGGGAAGATGGGTTGACGAGCTACCACTAGTTCTGTGGGCCTACTGCACAACGCCCAGGAGATCAACAGGTGAAACTCCTTTCTATCTATCATACAGAACAGAAGCGGTCATCCCCTTAGAAGTTGGGATCCCAACTATCCGCACTAACGTGGTAGAACAAGGGGACAATGACATAGCCTTAGCCGTGCAGCTAGACCTCGCTAAAGCAAAAAGGGAAAGAGCTTTAATCAAGTTGGCCTCTTACCAAGAACAACTGGCCAAATTCCACAACAGAAAGATCCACCCAAGGGAATTTGGTGTCGGCGACTTGGTCTTACGAAAGGTCCTCGGTAACATCAAAGACCCAGCAGATGGCAAACTAGGGCCAAACTGGGAAGGGCCCTACAAAGTGGTCGACAAAGCTGGTCTAGGAGCTTATCGCCTGATAGATCTGGACGGCGGCAAGGTGCCGCGCACCTGGAATGTCTCCAATCTGAAGAAGTTTTTTCAGTAATTTTTCGCAGATTTTTGAGCAAATGTATCAGAAAGTCATCAATAAAAGTCTCAACTTTCCCTAGATTCCAGTCTTCAGCATTCTGGCAGCCTAGATGGAGTAAGGAAACGGACGCTGGTCAAGCCTCCCCTTCCTTACTAGGGGTCAATGGTCCTGGGTAGAGAATACCTAGGATAGTTGTCCCGAGGTCAAAACCTTATAGGGGACCAAAGTCCCAAGGAATTGATCTCAAAACAAGTAAATGGTCGACAGTCCCGAGTAGAGAATGCTTGGCATAGTTGTCCCAAGATCAAAACCTTATAGGGGACCAAAGTCCCAAGGAATTGATCTCAAAACAAGTAAATGGTCGACAGTCCCGAGCAGAGAATGCTTGGGATAGTTGTCCCGAGATCAAAACCTTATAGAAGACCAAAGTCTCAAGGAATTGATCCAAAAACAAGTAAATGGTCGACAGTCCCGAGCGGAGAATGCTTGGGATAGTTGTTCCCGAGATCAAAACCTTATAGGGGACCAAAGTCCCAAGGAATTGGTCACAAAACAAGCAAACGGCCAACAGTCCCGAGCAGAGAATGTGCGGGACAAAGGCCCACCAATACGGCCGAGCTGAGCAAAATCCTTTAAGGAAGTTGCTAAAGTCCAAGGATGCTTAGCTACATCGCAAGTTAAAAGAAGATTGCCAGAAATACAGGAAACGAAACAAGTCTGAACAAATCAAGCCAACATTGCACTAGAAGGAAATACAGTACAAAAGCAGTACAAGGGAAAAGAAAGAAAACAGCAAACAAAAAGACTCAGAAAGTTAACAAATAAAAATCCAGGAGCTCATGCTTGCTCCTTGGAAGCCTCTTTATCCAGCTCTCCCTCTCCAACGGTCTACTCCACCAAACCAGCAGTAGGAGTATCAGGAAGGATGACCTCAGGAGTTGAGGTGGCTGGAGGGACGTTTGCTGTAGAAGAAGAGGCCCCATCAGCAGGGACCGGAGGTTGTGCATCCCTGGGAGCAGCCATGACATCCTCCTTCCACAGCGGAGAATCAGCAGGAGTCCCGCAGGCTTCCAAGGCAAGATTCCAGATCTCAGCAAAAAAGATTTCTTTGATCTCTGGAAGCTGCTCCTGAAAGGAGCGCTCGTAGTCAACCTTGGTAGCGGCCACACCCTTGTCGTACGCTGCGGTGTAGCCCTCCAGGATTTGTTTATGAGCCTTTTTGAGCTCGATGTTCCTCTCCTTCAGCTTTTTGTCTAGGGACTCCTTCTCGGCCTCAAAGTTCTTCCTGGCAAGGTCGAACATTTTTGTCTTTGAGTCCAACTCTGCGCGGACAGCAGCCAGAGCTTTCACCTTTTCGGCCTCAGCCTTGCCCAGCAGGCCTTTCAGCCTGGCCCCTTCGGCCTTGGAGCCCTCGGCCTCATTGCGGGTCTCGGCCAGGCTCTTCTTGTCCTCCTCGCGCATCTGCCTCAGACTCACGACATTTTCAGATGCAGTCTTCAGTTGGTCTTGCACCTTGGTCAGCTCGGTGTGAAGTGGGAGGATGCGCGAGTCGAGCTCGGCGGAGACCTGGAGTGCCTGCTCAAAGAAAAATTGAGAAGACAGTCATCGGAAGTTTGACACAGTTAACAAAAGACGAAAGTAACACAGAGGTATTTACCTTGATCGCGTACACCAGTGCACGGCGGGACAACTCCAGGATGCTCTTCTTCTTCTCATCAGCCATATCGACTAGGAACATCAATGTACGGCAGAGCCCGCGAGCGCTGTCCCCGTCAAAAATCTTGGCGCACATTGGAATGGGGGTTCCATTATCTTTCAGAACCTTGGGCTCCCATTGCCCAGCAAAATTGCCAGCAACATCAGTAGCAACCACCTGCTGGGTGGGTTCAACGGGCCCCACGCCCCTCATTCTCTTGGAAGATTCGGGCTCGGCCAGGCCGTCTGCCGCATGCTTCGAAGTAGCGTCCGGGGGCAAATCAGTTGTCGCCGCTTGGACCGTCTGCTGAGAAGAGACGGTGGGAATTACCTCGGAAGCAGTTTTTGGGACGGCGGCTGCATCGCCGATTTGAGTTGTTCCAGGCGGTGGGGTGAGGGAGCGTCCTCTCAGGGACCTACCTGTAGCTCGGGTCCTCCTTGCAATTTCAGCAAGTGGAAAAGCAGACATGTCGCCTCTCTCGCCCACCTGTGGAGGTTGGTCCTCCCAGTCACGCAACAGTTGACTCTGGTCGAGATCGAACCCGCGCGGCTCCCGTGAAGATGGGCCCGCGGCAAGTGGATCTGCGGCAGGTAGATCAGCAGATCGAGGGGCTATCTCCCACCTGTCAATAATAGCAATGTCGTCGCTCTCGGTGCTCTCTTCCCCAGCGGGACTACCCTCACATCTTTCTTATTCCCCACTGTTCTCTTCTTCTTCTCCCTCCTCTACTTCGGGGACCTCGATCAAGGGTGGAGCGGGTGGAGCAGGTGCAGGAGGGAGCCTAAAGTCCGCAGGTCGTCGTTTACCGTGATACCCCCTGTAGTGCAGGGTGTAGCCTAAGAGTTTATCGACAGCCCTGTCGATCAGTATTCCGGATGGATGTATGATGCCAATGGCCCTCTGAACCTCCTTCTTCCTGTAGCGGGGATTGTGCAAGGAGTTGCGGTTGACGTGGGGATCTGTGGAAAAGTAAGAGCAAAACAGTAAGTTGAAGATATTCAGGAAAACCAATGAAGAGATCAGAAAGTAAAAGGAAGAGGACTGACGAGGGGCCCCGTCTCTGCGAGGGACCAGATAATCCCTACTCGAGCCTGGGGGGAACTCCCAGTTCCCAGTCACGATCAAGTAGTCATCATCGTCCCCTTTTGTAGAGTCCGAAAGCCACTCGACCAACTTGACTCTGTCTGTGCGGTGCTTCAAGTAGTACGTAATGATGTCGCCGCGAGTGTGGCCGACAATATAGTTGTACAAGATTTCAAAAATGGTCATCATTGAACCCGTGATCTGGTTCAAGGCAGCGACGCCCATTACACAGCGAACTATATTGGCAGTCACTTGTATCAGTGTCAGGTTCAAGAAAGAAAGAAAGCTTCGAAGAAGGGGGTGCAAAGGAAAACGGACACCACCCTCCACGATGTGTATCAGTCGAACGTGGAAGTTGTCCCTATCAGTTGTTGCCCGGTTATAACCAGGGGTAGCAAGCTCCAGTCGCACGTCGTCGGGCACCCCGTACTCAACTCTGAGGGCTTTCATTCCCAACGGTCGGCTTCTGCCTCGCGCAGAGTGCATGGGGCCCAGCTAATAAATGCGCATTTATTGAGGCGCCTCTTCAAAGAATGACGATTGGCCTTATCCGATTATGAGAATGACAGCATTTTGAAGACTCTTGAAGATTCAGAGCTCTGCCTACTCCTGCTGTGCGGCTGAAGCAACCAGAGCTAGGGGCAATTGTGGTAGGGTATTCCAAGTTCTGCCACATGTCAAAGTCATAGCCGTCCAAACCGGCTCCAGCACGGATACAAACCATCACGTCATCAGCAACCTGTGCTGTGCGGATTAGGTCTGCCCTGTGCGGCCAGACATCCCTACTGCGTGGGGCCTTATTATCCAGTACTGCACGTGTCGGACCAGAAATGGTACAGCCAGACACGTGTCCCAGTAAGGCCCGCTGTGCGAATTAGGTCTGGTCCGTGTGATCGTCATCCGTTTGTACGGCATCCAGTAATATGGCTCGAGAAGACAGACAGACAAGAAGTACATGCGTCAGTCAGCCAGAAGGCGGTGCGACAGCACGCGTGTCATAGTCTCCCTTCCCAAGGAGTTCCCAGTCTCCAAAGCAGTGAAAAGGCGTGCAGGCGTGTTGTTTGGGCAGGAGTATGGCAGACTCACACTCTGCCCAAGAAAGAACAGGCGTACGGTTCGAGGAGGACCTCGTTCCCAGCGAAAAACTGGGGACCCAGAAGGCAGAGTATTTAAGCACACTTCATCCGCCTGAGAAAGGTACATGCTATTTTGCTCTCCCATCCCTTGTGCTTTGAGTTCACAGTTTCATCTTCGATAAAGGATTAACTTAGATATCGGAGAGCCTTCCGGCCGCTAGAGGCGGGAGGTCCTCTAACTGTTTTCTCTGAGCTCAGGATCAGGTACAGCCGGAGCAAGTTAGCAAGAACAACCAGCCCACCCAGAAAAGTGACTGTTTACCGGCGAGGGCAGAGTAAACACTTTTTATCCTCGCACAATTTCCCCCGCTCCCGTGATTGTAGGCTGGAATTCCGAGTTTCTGTTTTGACTTAGCAGAGTTCTTCTTTTGAATAATAACTAGGCGTGAGACCTTAGCCAAAAATACCCAAGCTGATGTGCCTTCGACTGGGCTTGACCTTAGGGATGAGCTAGACATAACCACCCCAGGGCTGAACTCAGATCCACTCCGCAGTGCTGAGGTGCACCCATGACTGAATTCGGTACAAATGTTGAGCTTCCAGACCAGCACTCTTTATCAATACTGAATAATTATATTTTATATTTTCATTATTGTAGGGCCCCACATTTTAATTTTTCTTTGGACCCTCTAATACATAGGGACGTGCCTAGGCATTGCCTAAATCTACGCGTGGGTATACCATTGTCATGTATTTTTATTTTTGTTAAAAGAAAGAATCAATATCTTTTTCGTATCAAGTTTAAGATTAAAATATATTCTAAAACGCCTTTCTTATCTTTTTCGTATCAAGTTTAAGATTAAAATATATTCTAAAACGCCTTTCTTATCTTTCTCTATCTAACTATGGAATTATGATAATCACAGCAAAATGTTAATAAATTGCAAAATGAAGATTAAGTCAAAATGAAAATCAATTGTTGACTTTATTTATTCATTTTGTTTATATTTTTTGAAAGAAAGACTGCAATTTATGCATATCTATTTAGAATAGCTTCATTCTTAAACAAAAATAAAATAGA
>NMUG010013251.1:0-10157 GCA_002855965.1 Monotropa hypopitys
TGTTAGATAAGATCAAAACCTTAGACGAGCAACACATATAAAACCTAGGGTTTTGGAGAGAGAGAACAACTTACCGAACTATACACATCACCGCAGAGAGGAGAGCGCGGGGAACACCATTAAAACTTTGCGTTTCTTCCGATTCCTTGTGGATGGAGAGATATGGAAGAGAGAAGTGAGAGAGGGTGGAGAGGGAGAGAATAGGGAGGCTAGGGTTAAAAGAAATGGGGAAGAAGATGCCCAAAAATCATGCAAAATGAATACATAGGACCCCCACCTGAGTTTACCGAAATGCCCTTCATTAACACAATTCGCGCACAAAACTGACTCACGGCGACTGGTTGACGGCGGTACGGTCGACCGGTCGAGGCCAAATAAAATGTCCTCTGACCAAGCTCGACCGGTTGATGACGGTAAGGTGTACCGGTCGATATGGAAAATTTCCACAGTTTCTAAACGATGGAATTTCCGAGAGTATTTTGGTCATAACTTCTTCGTCCGGACTCCGATTGAGATGATTCAAGTTGCATTGGATTTCTAATCAGATAATCTACGACTTTCATGAATAAAGAATTCTGATTTGGAGAACGGATCAGGTTGATGGAGTTTAAACGCGATTTAGGACTTATCTGAACACCCAACCATCGACGAACTTCATGTCAGCGACTTCCATCCCACCGGACTTACTCAACGACACATGATTTTCGATTTATTGGATATATATAAATGAATGAAAATTAGTTAAAATTTCCGGAGTGTGACAAACTACCCTCCTTACAAAATTTTCGTCCTCGAAATTTCCAAGGCAAAAGAATCGAGATACAACATCACGAGGAGAATAACGCCTGAAGCACGAAACACATGGATTCCCAATGAAAACCGGCAACAACAACAAAAGAGGTTCCCAATCGAAACAATTCTGTCACGAATACCCAACAACAATCGTAAACCGAACATACCACCGAATTTCTCAAACGAACAACACGCCGCAACTTGAAAAACACTTCGCAACACACGAAATGACAAGGAAGAACCGAAAACAAGCAAAAGAAGTCACCACGAGAGATTTAAGAACTCCAAACGAAATGGTTTCCGCGCATCCATACATTTCCAAACCGCTCGATCAAGCAAGAAACGTGAATTTCCAACACGAAGTATGGTACAAGCATTAAACCGCGAGAATATCACCGCGAAAAATTCCCATAAAATCTAAGAAGCACCACAACACCAAATGGACATGCCGGGAGGACACCAAAGTGCCGAAACGCCAATGATACGAAGGGACACGATGCGGATATGCCGACACGCAGAGGATACGCCAAGGACACGTCGAGGATACTCCGATACGACAAAGACACGCCTAGGATATGCCGATACGCGAAAGACACCATTCAGATATGAGGATACGGTACCGACACGCGAATATAGTACGGACACAATGCCGACACGCGGACACGATACAGATACTCCAATTTTTCCAAAATATTTTCGGAATTTATGAAAATTAGAAGAATGATTTTCAACCACCGCAAGGATGTCCACAACGACTTCATCACCACCAACGCGCGAAACAATGCCGAGATTGATTTCCAAACAAGATTGCAACAAGAGAGTCCAACCAATACAAGTGAGGATTTGAAAGCAAGACGAACTACAAGGGATGGTCACACAACAACCGTGCCACCCGGGTCACCCCAAACAACAACAACGTCACCAATAGAAGAATTCAACAACCAAAATCTCACAAACCAACCCGCACACACCTAGCGTAGTACCAGAATGACTAAGAAGTTTGATTTGAGATGTGCTGGCCAGCCACCTTCTCAAAACAATCCTTCATGGTTAGTCATACACCACATGACACGGACTACGCACATCCGGTCATGACAAATATCACCCAAAGTTAAGTCGGTGTAGTCGACTTCAAAGAGACACATACATTCTACCCCAACACTCGCAACACAGCTGCACAACACAAAAATAAACTCATCCCACTGATCACACTAACCATAATCCCATCCAACAACACACTCTCAAACAAAGCTCCAGAGGGAGACAACATCGCAGAACAGAAGTGTCCAATCGCAAATGGACACGGCGCCAACGGATACTACAACAATCCGGATTCGCACGAAGACACGGCGAACAAGAACAAACGTAAGAAGGCAACCCATGAGACAAGAGTGCACGAAGCAGGGATACGATTCCCGACAATAAGTTCTACGAAGTAGATAAATCAATACGCGCGAGACGAACAACACGTCACCGCTGCAACAAGCGCCACAACAGAAGACGTACTATGAACAGTCGACAGGAAGATGGCAAAAGCCAATCGCAATGTCAAAAGTTGGAAACAAGAATCAAGAAGATTTCCCGAACAATGCACAGCTCCCACAATTCTCAACAAGTGCCAAACGAGGAATAAGGGAAGTCAAATCGCACACCACCGAAGAACAAGGAATCCTAGCGACGACTAGGATAAGGTACAAGCGCACGCGACACCACTTCCAACAAGGATGGTAGAGACCATCGATCAAGCACATTGATCCAAGAGAGTCGGAGAGTCAACAAGTAGCCAAGGAAAGGCATCCACTCACCGATCCGGCAAGGATTGAACAAGGGAGAGATCGACATGCCAAGAGGGGCATACGGCCAACAACACTCCACAACCAAGACAAAGCGAAAAGTTACCCAAGCCACGATTCACTTCATATAACCTCATACCGAAATGAGAAAACAATTCTAACTCTCATCTCCAAATCCCACGCAAACACACGATACCTCAATCCATCAACCAAATTATTCCATCTCTTCCAAACTCTTGACTTCGACCAAATCCGCATCCCAAACCACAAGTCACCAAACGAGATCACTACACTTCTATCTCTCAACCCAAAATCTTTTCCTCTCCACATCATTACCCAACAAGGAAAGAAACCCAAATACCACTTCTAGGAAGAACCGCAAGTTAGTCACACATGCACTATCACTCCAATGCCTCAAAAGAGAACCAAAATCCTCAAGCCACTTTCCCAACTCATAACACAATAACCAACAACAACAACTCATCGAGCAAACACCAAGGCATCCCAAAAGTAGGTCTAACTCTCAAATCACCTAACAAGCCCAATTGACCAATCGAGACAATTCCACACAAGGCTATCTCCCGAGTCATTCCCCAACCCAAATAATCAAGTAACCGAATACCCAAATAATCAAATGACCAAGTAACCACATAACCAACAGTGAACCTACACCACCTAGCCCTTTCCGAATGACCTCAAGTCGCCACTCAGTGCTACCACACGAACAAGATACCATACTCAAATTCCTTCATCCTTCTCGCTCAAACAAGAAGTAACCACAACCACGAAGCACTAAGTCCAACACAAATCCTCAGGGTACCTCAAACCACTTGTCAAACCAACTCTCGCATCAAGCAACGCAAAGTACTATCACCATTAACCACTAGGTACTAGTCTACAAGGAGAACCTACTAACCCAAGGACACTTCATATCCCAAGTGAACCACACACATTTTCTGCCACGACAAGGCCTTAACACACTGAGACATCTTCGCTTCTCAAGGGGTTACAATCGTCAGACCACCAAGTGCTAACACATCACGAAGCAACCATAATTCTCAATCCCACAAGCAAGGTCATTCTAAACTTCCACAACTCATACAAGGAACTATACACACTAGGGAGACCCAATCAATCCCAAGGGTAGACAACCATCAATCACAAGGTTACCTAACGAGAAGCCTACCACATCACTAGAGTGGGAGTCAACACTCGACCACAAAGAGACAGTCAACCCCAACGGTGCAAACAATAAACTCCAACAATCAACTTCCAGAGGCAAAATGGAATTCAAGGCTCAAATGCAAGAACATTACAACTTCCCAGTCGCAAGAACAACTAACAATCTATCAACGTCAAGAAGAACGACATTCTTCTACAACGAATATCGAATAAGGAGTTCATCTGTGATCAACCGACTGCCGCCAAGTCGACCATCCGCTACTAGAGATAGGCTCAAAAGCCACGAGGAAGACAAAATGAGTATGTTCGGATCTCCACACTTGGGATCAAATCTCTTCTTGGACCGATGCTCTATTTATGTTAGTATCTAGTAGGAGAATTGATCAAAAATTAGTCACCATGATCTCACTAGAGCCCGAGTCTCTTTTGGTTATATATGACTCGAGGAAAGGGCTACAACTTGAGTATGCAGATAATAAGCCGATTGATGTAAATGTCGATAATCAAAATTATCACAAATCATATGCTGATAAACGTTAAATGTTGATAATCTAAATTATCATAAATCATATGTTGATTAATTTCGGTACTTGCTACGTACTCTTGTGTGTGAAAGTCGCCAATGAGAGCAATTTATAAATATATTTTGGCGAAGTTGAAAATGGAATTAATTTCATGGTGATCTAATGTGGTTTGACTTTCTTCGAAAGACCTTTCATAAATATTGAGTATTAGTTCGTAAATTAGATCCCATACCGGATTAGACCTTTGAGCTTCATTTTCTATGTTTGCACATATACACTTTTGTCCCTTAATTGAGCATTCATGTCTCTATTAATGATTTTGGGACAATGAAATTCAATTAAAAGTGTGAGCATGCATATATTTATCAAAATGATTAATGTCTTATTAGTGACTTATATGGGTCTAATTTGATAATTTTTAGTAAATTTGAAAATTTCAATTATCCCTAATTGTATTTTGTATTCTCATGCATTCTGTGAGGCCCCGACCCGAATAATTAAATATTAATAAGTTTATTTTGTTTTAGCAGTTTTATTTAAAATTATTTTAAGGCTAAATAGGGATAATATAAATAAACTTGGGATTTATGAAGTAGAAGTTAGGCTAAGGGCTAAAATAAATAAAAAAGAAAGAAGAAAAGGTGTTAAAGGCCCAAAAAGGAACCAGCCCAAAGCTGTCCGGAACAGCCAGCTCGAACCCTCCAGGCCGGACCAGACGGGGTCGGCCCAGCCGACCCGCCCAGCCCGGACCCGCACAACAACCGGCTGCGCGGCAGCTCTGCCGCACGTCCCATCCGGCCTGACGCAGTCGCCTGACGCGATGGGACAACACAGTCGCAGGTTGCAGACTGTCAGGTCAGGTGCTCAGACCTGACCTGGATGGGACAACTCCCTGCCCCGTTCGGCAGGAATAAGGTAAGGTCAAATCACTAATTAATGATCCCAACTACCACCCAGCTCATCCGAACCCCTATAAATACCATCCTTTGGAGCATTCAAGTCCCACACCAGACATTCCTCCCAACCATAAATTCTAGAGTGAGAAAGAGTCATTCCCGAGCACTTAGCCGTTCGGCACTACTGTTCGGCCAAACCATAGCTGATCATTCCTTGCTTCTCCACACTTCTCCAGAAGCCTCCAGTTTACACCGTCCACCCTTGTTCGGCTAAGCTTTAGCCGATCAGTTCTTCTCCAGTCCTCCAAACAAGCCTTTGGTTCACTGTTCCTACACTTGTCTGGACCAGATCTCCCGGACAACCTTTAGCTCGGCCAGACCCTTGTCGGACCAGGAGCTTCGCTCAGGTATACCCTCAGTCTTTCGGTCGTTTATTTTGTCCATATGTTCTACTCGGCCAGTCCCTTTAAGACTCGACTGAACTCTAATCAGCGCGGCAGAATACCCTTGGCTCTTGCAGAGCTCCTCACCCTAGAATTCTGTTCGGCACTAAGCCAAACAAGTCCGGGATTCTTTTTGAACTCTCCGGCTCAACCTTACCTCAGCTCGGCACACTTGCCCGGACCACTGCAGAACCTTGTTTAACCCTTATCATGCATTGCCGACCTCCCATATGCCGGAGCACCCTTGCTCGGTAGAATGGACGGTCCGCCACCTCCTATGTTTGCTTATTCCAACTCGGTCAGACCTTATGTTGTTCGGACAATTAGTCCAATAAGATTGTATTTCCCCTTGTCAACACTTTCGACCGGCCAGAACACCCAAAGTAGTTGTTCCCGAACTGCTAGTGTTCGGCAGTAAGCAATGCTCACTGCTCGGTAGAACGGTATAAATGAGGCCCGGCCATTTAGGTCGGCCAAGCCTCATCTTGGTCGGCAAATATTCCAGAAGCCAATAGTATGACCTTGCAAACCATTTCGACCAGTCATTTTCCCGAACACTCAAATCCCTGCACAACCTTAGACCAACAGCCCTTCTGGCTGTTCGGCACTTCTGCTCGGCCAGCTTTCTGCTCGGCAGAAGTCCTTTAGCTCGGTCCCTGTTCGGCCTAGATCCTGTCAGCTCGGCAGAGCTCTGCTCGGCCAACCCTATGCCCGGTCAAACCTTAGCCCGGAGCCCTCTACTCGGCAAGACACCCGTAGCTCGGCAATCGGACTTTCCGGTCCAGAATAACCTCAGACCAACCAGTGTTTTCCCCAAACCAGGTCAGTCGGCCACTGTCCTTCGGACAGGAGGTCTGTTCGGCCAGAAGGCCCTTTGGTCGGATCAGTAGCTTATGTGGCAGATTTGTTAAAGTTGAGAAGTAATGTTTCTAAGTCATCTTTTGGCAGATTTGAGGATTTAAAGTTAGCGAGAGCTCATTCCAAAAATAAAGGTGAATCACTGTATGTCTTGTCTACTCGTACAGTTTCTTTTAAACATGCTAATCATTTAAGAATGTATTTTTATGCTATTGAGCACTTACCCTATTATGTTGTCTCTTCATTAAATAAAAACTATCATGTACTCTTCCTTCTATTACCATAGATTGACAAACAGGAAAGATTTTATGATTGAACGACATGAACGGTGACACGATATCTCGCCGCCGGGGGCGGAGTCAGAAACCGGCGAGGAGGGGGAAATAAGGGATCAATAGCCACATTGATCACAGTGATATCACGACTCTACATTTTATGCTATCTGGGGTAGCTTCCCAGGGATTACCGGTAAACCGTGAATAGCAGCATGATAAAAATCATGTCGGAATGTCAAACAAGATATGGAAATGAACATATAAAACAAAAGCAAGCTATGTGCTGAAGGACGTTGAGAAGGCCATAGGCTTGGCTTAAAAATACACATACAGATACAGGTTTTTGGGCTATTAAGCCCCACATATTATGTTCAAAAGAAAGAAAAATGATTTCGATAATATATTGTTATCCATGGAAACTTGTGGCCCTGATATACCGTGATTTCACTCTAGCTTTTAGTTTATGCGTTTTCTAAAACCCTTTTCAGGTACCAACGAAAAATAGCTTGGAGCATAGTTCCTTATTGTACTTCCATTTTTTATGATTGTTGTACCCCTTTTTGTAAAGGCAATTTATAAGCCTTCCCATCTTTTTGTTGTACTATTATTGATCATTAATGAAAATCATGCACACTGGGTTTTGTTCAGCGCTTCCGCTATATTATTTTTGTGAAATCCCTAAACTCGATATTAGTAGGCCTTTGCGAGCTTGCTCGTTGGCCGGTCATGGATCCCGATTAGGGTTGGGTCGTGACAGCAGTGGTATCAGAGCAAGAGTTTTCGGATTTCAAACGAACCCAGAAATAGGATCAAGGCACTCACTACGTTAGAAATATATGTTAAACTTGGAGATGTACTTATCCATATCTGCGTATATATGTCTTAGCCATGTCTAGCAGCGGAAGCGATTACGCTACCAGCGACTTCTCCAGCAGTGATTCCGAAGATGAGCACGAGATAGCACCACCTCCAGCTGTACCGGAAGAAGAAGAAGAACTCTTTGTGGTGAGCGAGGACGTCCAAGAGAGGGCACATGTTGATTCAACCACAGTCACTTCGGACCTCATAGCCCAAGTAACGGTACGATTCGAGGATAGTTCAGAGGGGGAAGTACGAGCCATGATTAACTACCACCTGCGACTACTAGAGCGAGACTGTGTAGTGGCTTGGAGATCAATCCGAAATTGGGAGTTTGAACACCTCATAAATGGAGCAAGGAACCATATCATAAATGGGAATAACGATGAAGCCCCACCCGAGGAAGAGGAAGCAGCCGAAGAAGAAGAAGAACCTATGGATTGGCACAATGGAGGTTGGGGCCTCAATTTCGAGGATGACCCCGAGAAGGACCCCAGTGAGAATGAAGAAGAAGCCGAGGAAGACGTCGACATAGATCGAGAAGAATGGGTTTTCCCACCTTACGAGTGGCCTAGTGATGACGAGTAGTACCACGTTATTTTAGGAATTTTTATCGCATTTTGTAGTGTGCCCCGGACACACTTATTTCAGCATTTCCTACTTATGTTATGTTTTGAACCATTATGAACTAATTAGACTTTTCTCGAGTTTCTAAACTATAAATTCCTTCGCACACAGAATGGTGAACACAAGAGGTAACGAAAATAGCCAGGATCGTGACGAAATCGGTGAGCTGCGTCAAATGATGAGGATATCTTGTCTTGTGCCACTAATTGTTTCTTGCTCTCGTCTTTTATATCACATGCATGCTTAGTTAAATTAATTAACTTGATAAATTAATTTGGAATCACATAAATAATTTTTAAAGGAAAATTTAATTTATAAGAAAGTAAGATAGAACTTTTAATTGATAATAACAGCTTCCTACCTCGTACTCGGTAGGTAAATTTCAAATATCGAGGAACAAGATACAAAACCACCACCAGAGCCAACGAAGAAACTCATCTATGGTCTAGGAACAAGGAACTAGAAATAGTTCACCATGCTAGAGTAGGAATCACCACGATTACTCCGAGGATATAACCGGAACTGACAAGTCCAATATCAACAAGATTCTCTAACAATTGCCAAGACAGGCTCGAAAGTCACCACAAGATAGACAGAAATTTGCTCAAAATTCCAAAGGAACAACAACAAGACCAACTCGAAGGAGTAGACACCACGAATTTCCAAACCATCTTATTAATTTCGAGTTATAAAAACCTTGTTGTTCTATGAGATCCATGCAATGCACATACATTCAATGCCTAGATACACATGCCATGCACCCTCAATTCAATCTCCAAGAGCTAAGCAAAAGAAAAAGTGCACCCATTGAGACTAAAAGTCTCCCCAAAGTCCTAGGTAAATCGGAACGAGCGCTCTGATACCAACTGTAACACTCCCAAATTTTGAAACATATTTTTTAATAGAATAAAGGAGTGTTAATGGGTAAAGAGTATCAATAATAAAGGTGAAACAACTGACATTCAAAATACGCTACCCATCACAATAATTATTACAATACACGTCTGTGCTACTCTGATACAAATAAAAGAGGCCAATAGGGTTTTATAACATAACCCTTTACAACAATGCCTCAAATAAAAGAAAAAGCCAAAATGAGATTTTATATGATAATCCCGTACAAGGTGGCCAACAGAAAATAAAAGAAGAACAGTACTGAAAAGAAAGACATCATGCAGTCTACTATCCGATCAAGCCTCAAGTCCTGTGAAGGATCCTGCAGCTACTCCTAGTCAAGAGACAAGTCCTACAAAAGTAGAGGGTCAAGCACCACCGCCTGATAGAGATCATCTATCTCCTAGCATCTATAATATCGGGGTGAGGGTGTGTGATCATGCAAGGAATATAAATGATGCAATGCAATGGATCTCAAAACCTTTTAGTGTAATAAAACATATGTGTCTGACCAAGACTCAAAGAAGAGAGCAAGTGTATCCAACATGTCCAAACGTATGCCTAGACCAGGCTAAGGGAATTGTGTCCAAGTGTTGAACCCACACTAAGTAAGAGACTCATTTTCCATTATTCAAACGTGTCCCAATTCCCGTTTATTTTCCATGATTCACTTTAATTCCGCACCTTATAGAATAAGGGCAATATCAATCAATATGTTGAGTTTTAGGCTTGTTCCGCGCTAGTCGCTCGTCAACAAACTAACCGTAAGTTTCCTAGTATTCCCCAACTCGTTGGGAAGGTCCAAACAACCCCTTATTGCGCAATGTCGTGAGTGCTCACAGTAGCCACTCAAGTGCTCACAGCTACCCGTATATCAAGCCAACTCAATTTCCTCGCGTAGCATCAAATGTCACATTTTATTACTTCATTCAATCATTCCGTACGACCTAGGGAAATGACCTCCTAGTCGACGTGTCAACCCACAATGTGACTTTCTTTCCAAAACATTTCATTT
>NMUG010013252.1:0-10155 GCA_002855965.1 Monotropa hypopitys
TTATGCTTCGCTAAAAACAAGTCTTTATAAAATTATTTATTTTTATTAGGATTAAAGACGCAACCCGCTTTGTAAAAAAACTTTTTGTTTTCCTAAAAAATATCCAAATTATCCTTTCCTTAAGTGACTTTTGCTAAAGAATTTTTCAAATCTATGATTTCTTCTTTTAAAACTTTTTCACTTGAAATAAAATAAGAAATCTTTTCTTTATGTTTTTCATTTAATAAAGCAATTTCATTTTCAAATGAAGCTTTCTCTTCTAAAATTTTATCAAGTTTATGTGATAGCTTTAGTGAATGCTTTTAATTCTTTATATTTTTCTTTAAGGTTTTCATAATGGGAAAATATTGACTCAAATCAATTACAAGGAAATTTGATTTTACCTCTTCCGATTCCTTTGTCATTAGGCAAAGATTGGCAATTCGGTTTTCATTTTCTTATTACAATTCGGTTTTCCAATCGATATTGTCCCAAGGGCAAGCATGACCTTTTAAAAGATCTTTTTTGGTAGTAGGGTTGGCTAAAGGACAATTGAATTTTATGTAGCTAGGTTTATTATATCCGAAGCAAGTGATAGGAGTTTTAGTGGAAAACTCCTCTTTATCTTTGTTTTGTGCTTACAACCATTCTTTTTGTGGATGAGGTAACATTTGAATTTTTTGGTAATTGTGTTCATTTCATCATCCTCATCGGATGAGTCAAGAGAGGATTCATCATTTTTGGATAATTTTAGAGCTATCTCTCTTCTAGGTTTGGAGGGTTCGGTTTAAAAGTTCAAGTGCATTTCATCCATGATTAGCACACCCATTAGACCATCCAAGGTGCACATTGAGAAGTCCATCATTTGTATAATGATAGAGCCATTGGTTTCCCAAGCCTTGGATATGGATCGAAGAACCTTGCAAGCTATTTCAGAATTAATGTAGGATTTCCCAAGTCCTTTCAAGCCATTCACAATAATCAAAGACCTCAACCACTATTCTGTTGGTGAGGGGCATCATATTACGTTGGGTCACACACCCCAAATGTTTGCACCTCTCACAAGTCTTACAATATGTATAGGTGTCTCTAAAGAGGGAGGGAAATAGAAACCGCATTGGAGGATTTTTGTGGAGGTCTTCTTGGAAGAGAAGTGACCCTCACAAGCCTCGGTGTGGCAAAACCATAAAATGTCTTTTGATCTTGGTCGGGCATACACTTCCAGATGATTTGGTCCAGACAATATTTGAACAAGTAAATATCATCAAAGATGAATCTTTTCACCTCACTTAGGAAATGCCTTTTATCATTGGAGGACCAATGAGATGGGAGTTGACCCGTGGCTAGGTAGTTTACGATGTCCACAAACCATGGGTAACTCATCACTTGGAATAATTGTTCGCCCGAAAAGGAAACAATGACAGGCATGTGTGAGGAATGGTCCTTAAACTCCACCTGGGACAAGTGGTCTGCCACAACATTCTCCACACCCTCCTATCCTTGATGATTAAATCAAACTCTTAAAGGAGTAGGATCCACATAATAAGCCATGCCTTTGCATCTTGTTTGATGAGCAAATATTGTAAGGCGGCATGGTCAGTGAAGACCACAATATGGGATCCTAGAAGGTAGGACCGAAACTTATAGAGAGCAAAAACTACAGCAAACAATTCCTTCTCTGTAGTGGAGTAGTTCATTTGAGCCTTATTGAGGGTCTTGCTTGCGTAGGAAATGACACATGGCTCTTTCCTATGTCCTTGGCCAAGAACGGCTCTAATCGCATAGTCACTTACATCACACATGAGTTCGAATGGCATGGCCCAATCAGGCGCTCGCACAATAGGAGATGTGAGGCTAGATTTGAGTTTAGAAAAAGCCTTTTCACATGCCTCCGTCTATATAAATGGGGCATCCTTTGAAAGAAGTTAGAACATGGGACGTGAAATTGCGTTAAAGTCCTTAATGAATAACCGGTAGAAATCGGAGAGACCAAGAAATAATCAGATATCTTTCACATATTTGGGTGAAGGGAGCTTGGCGATTAAATCAATGTTTGTCGAGTCGACTTCAATTCCCTTGGCCGACACAATATGGCCAAGCACGATCCTGTGGGTAGCCGTGAAATGGAATTTCTCCCAATTTAAGATTAAGTTCTTTTGCTCACAATGTTCAAGTACTCTCTCAAGATTCACTAAGCATTCCTCAAACGAGTCCCCAAAATGGAAAAGTCATCCATGAAGACCTTGACAATGTTTCCATCATATCACTAAAAATTCCCATCATGCACCTTGAGAAGGTTCCGGGAGCATTGCACAAGCCAAAGGGCATGTACCGATAAGCGAAAGTCCCAAAGGGACATGTGAAGGTTGTCTTGTCTTGGTCCTCCATGGAAACCTCAATTTGGTTATAATTGGAGTACCTATCCAAGAAGCAATAGAAAGCGTGACCCGCGCCCCTTTCCAAGATTTGATAGATAAAAGGAAGAGGGAAGTGGTCCTTGCGAGTGCTTGCATTCAATTTGTGGTATTCTATACAAACACGCCACCCGGTCACTTCACGGGTGGGGATCAATTCATTATTGGCATTTTGACTAGCGTGGTGCCGGATTTCTTTGGCACCACTTGAATAGGTGAAACCCATTTGCTATCTATGATAGGATAGATGATTCTCACGTCTAAAAGCTTAAGCACCTCCGGTCGCACCACAGACTTTGATGTTTGTATTGAGTATATAAATGGAAAATAGACCAAAATAAAGAAATTAGGTGCCAATCGGACTACGAATGTCTTAGAATTAATTCATACGGATGTTTGTGGGCCATTACCTATGGCATCTTGGAATGGTCAACAATATTTTATAACATTCATAGATGACTATTCCAGGTATGTGTATCTATTTTATATACATGAGAAATCACAGCCTTTGGACGTATTCAAAAAGTTTAAGGCCAAAGTTGAGTTACAACTCAACAAACGGATAAAGAGTGTCAGGTCTGACTGTGGTGGTGAATACTATAGAAGATACGATGTATCAGGTGAATAACGTCCAACACTATTTTCTAAATACCTAGAGGGATGTGGAATCATCTCACAATACACCATGCCAGGATCCCCTAGCATGAAAGATGTAGTTGAGAGACAAAACCAGACTCTTAAGAATATGGTAAGAACCATGATTAGTCATTCTACTTTACCAGGGTCCCTTTGGAGTGAGGCTTTGAATACATCAACTTATATCTTAAATCGAGTACCAACTAAAGCAGATACAAAAAACACGTTATGAGCTTTGGGTTGGGCAAAAGCCTAGTCTAAAGCACTTGCATGTATGGGGATGTCTGGCTGAGGTGAGGCCTTATAAACCTCGTGAAAGAAAATTGGACTCCAAAACTGTCATTAGCTATAGTTAGGCCAAATTGTGGATGAGATTTATGCTTAGGTTGTGTCCTAGTTAGTAGATCTATCTCGTGATTTTTTACTAAGTTAGTTAGTACGTTGGGAGGTGATTGAGATGTGTTTGGTGAATGTGGTCCTCTATCTTTATTCGAGTGTCAAGCCTATTGTGGGATCATAGTTTGGAATTGTTTGAGGATTCTCCAAGAAGCCTCTATGGCTTACCCCCCCTTCGTCAGTTCATTTGGGATTGAGAAATTATATAAGAATGTGGTCGAAATGAATGAGAATGGTTGATATGCTTGAAGATGAGGGATGAATATAATAGTTAGTGGTAGTAGTTGTTCCTTGGTTGAACAAGGTTGAAGAAAAAAGTTTAGTCCAGTGGTATCTTGAAAGTGAGAAATAGATGAGTTAGCAACTTGAGGCAGTTAAAATCATTATATCAATATAGTTAATGGACAAGATTGTTTGGATACCCTTAGTTCATGATAGCAATGTTCTGAGCTCACTAGCACATTTATCAAATGACATATGTTGTCCATTGGGAGATTGTTAGATTAATTTCTAATTGGGACAACATATTAAAATGTGTGTTATCATTTATAAAGAAGTCTAATCTTAAGTGATCTAATTTAGTTATGAGTAGTCTTAAGGGCATGTTTGTCATAGAATTAATGTGTAAATATCATTGTGTAATTTCTATTTCTATGAGAGAGAGAGAGAAATAAAAATTATGATAATTTTCAACTGCCATCAACCACGAGATAAAAAAACTATATTTAGGGGTAATGATCCCCAATTCTCTCCACATGTGCAAAACCAAAACACATTCTCCAGATCCTCTATTAGAGAGACCAAATGCATTAGAGTATGGAAAAGGATTGAAAGACAGTCCTATAATCATGCTTCTGCTTAATTGTTATAATGGACTGTGTACACACCTCTCTTCGATCTCTTAATAATACAACATGATACATGATTCGTTATTTCAGTTTCTTATGATTTCATTTCTACATTATATTCTTCTAATGAACATTTAAAGTTTCTAAATCTTCCAAGTCTAAAAACATTGTAAATATTTAATGAAAATTTTGAGCTCATGTCATTTGAGCACTGAAATAGGAAAATCCATTTAGTGATTTATCAACATTTAGTGATTTATCATCAAGTTCATGAGACACCAATTCATCAGTTCATTAAACCTCGAGATTGGATTATGGTTTTGTAGGGAATGATGTCAAAAAGTGATGCAACGTGGATATTGGAAGCGATCCACTTGCAGCCTTCAATCACACAGTGGGATAAGAACAAGAAGGATAATCGAGAAAGGGTTCCCGAGTATCAAATACGGACAGAAGGAAAAACAGAAAAAGAAAGATAAGCAGAATGCCTCCGTTGATTCACTGAGATTGCCGAAGTTGATTCTCTTCTCTCACCTATTGATTTGCGCACAAATACCAAGATAAAGGCTCGATGATCTATTGATTCCGAAGAATACTAGACCCACGACTTCAATCACAACTATTGATTCCTAAGAAGGAATACCAATCGGGAATGAGGATGAACAAGCACACAAGCCTGAGAAATTTCTTAATTTCAACAACAACTTACATCAGTACATTAGTCTCCTATACATAGGGCGGCGTAGGATACCCTAAAGAGGAAAAACCATAAGTACAATGCCTTGGGCCACCGACCGAATTAGGCTTAAAAAGGGAAAAGAAAGAAACCCTAAACATATTGGGTTAATAAAATAAGAGAAAAAGACAAAATACTTAAAAAAACATGTGGGGTCAAGAGAACATGTGCCAAGCACGTGTTTCCCGCACTGAGAGAAACAGTGCCGAGCTGAAGAGCTGAGCAGAGGAGGGTGGACGGGCAAAACTCTCTTTCCTCATAACAGAGTGGGAACATAAGCTTTTAACTCCCAAGTTGGTCGAAAATGATCGTCTGGAAGAGACGATTACTCCAGTATGCTTGGACTTCCATAATATTGCTTTGCCGAGCTCTGGGATTGAGAAGAGCGGATAGTGAACAGATTTCTCGAGCTAAAACATTAAGCTCGGGGAGTATTTTTGTCGCGAGCTCTGAGTGCGGCATTACGTGTCCTGGGTCTGGCTTCTCTCAAATATTCTTCAACTATCTTGTCTGCATCATCCTCTCCAGGGTGGAAAGAATTCGACCTCGAATTGAGTGCCTCTTCTTCCTCTAAACCGTCACCATGGTATGGCCAGAGATGTTTGACGTTAAAGACGTCTAAAATATTGAGGTGGCTAGGAAGTCGCAATCTGTAGGCATTGGTGTTGATTTTTTCGATGATTTTATACGACCCGATTTTCGTGCTTCTAGCTTGTTGTACTCGTGGGCAGGATATCTATCTTTGGTTAGCACAACCTAGACAAAATCTCCCGTATTGAATTCTACCAGGCGTCTTTTCTTATCAGCTCATGCCTTATACTTATTCCCTGACTTCTCTAAATTCTGCTGGACTTGTAAATGGATGTTCTACAACTCAGTAACAATGTTTTCGACTTTCTTGTGAACCTTCAGTATGTCTGGGATAGGGAAAAGGTCAATAGGGGCCCGAGGTTGAAATCCATAATTGGCCAAAAATGAGCTGAGCCCCGTACTGTGGTTGACCGAGCGGTTGAAGTCAAATTCGGCTTGATACACCTTATGATTCCATGACTTCAGTTGGTCCCCCACCAAACACCTCAGAAGATTCCCTAATGACTGGTTAATCACATCGGTCTGCCCATCCGTCTGAGGGTTATAAGCACTGCTGAAGTCTAGCTTGCTATTGGTAAGCTTCCATAGACATCTCCAGAAGTGGCTGAGAAATTTAGAGTCCCTGTCTGAAATAATTGATGATGGAAGGCCGTGCATCCTATATACCTCTCGAAAATAGAGTTGCGCGATATAAACAACATCGTTGGTCTTCTTGCAACTTATGAAATGAGACATCTTAGTGAACCTATCCACCACCACGAAGATGGAATCGCATCCGCGCTGGGTACGCGACAAGCCAAGGATAAAATCCATGCTTACACTGGACCAAGGACGGTCTGGAATGGGAAGAGGTAAATAAAGGCCAGTATTGGTTGCATTTCCCTTGGCTACCTGACAAACTCTACACCGTTCCACGACCCTAGTGACATCTCACCACACAGAAGGCCAGAAGTAGGTATTGCTTACCAACTGGATAGTTTTGTCCCTTCCCACATGACCTTCCTCATGTAATTCCTTTATAATTTGAGCCTGAGGCTCGAATCAGGTATGCATAACTGATTTCCTTTGAACAAGAACCCATCGTGTAAAGAATACTCTAGATGCTGACCTGCCAGCACCTTTTGAACAATTGGGTTAAAAAACACATCAGTTTTTAAAAGCTCTCGAAATGAATCAAAACCCATCACCTCATTCCGCAGAGTGATGAGGAGGCATGTTCGT
Source organism: Monotropa hypopitys (assembly GCA_002855965.1). Lineage (NCBI taxonomy): Eukaryota > Viridiplantae > Streptophyta > Magnoliopsida > Ericales > Ericaceae > Monotropa > Monotropa hypopitys. The sequence goes on from NMUG010013252.1 coordinate 6,822, forward strand.
CGACTGAGAGCATCTGCTACCCTATTGTTGATACCCAAATTTTGGCTCACCCCCCACAAAGTTCAGAAATCAGCAACACGACATTTTTCAGTATCCGTACGCACATCCGGAATGTTTCGACCTCTCGCGAACAGCCCCGACGTCAGTCAAAAATCTTGAAACAGTCAAACCGCGATGGTAAAGGGTTGAGGAACGTTTACCTATCTCAAAATTTTATTCCGATGCATCAATCCGGGCAAATTCCAAAAGGACGGTACAGAAACCGCATCCGAACAGTCAAACGGACCGGCACAAGCAGAATTCTACACGAGCGTCCGAAATATTTCTTCTGAGGAGAATATCGAAGACAATCACATCACATAGAACCCGGTATAAAAACTGACTTCATCCGATCCAGCACCGGAATTCAGTTAAGGATAAACGTCAATATGGTCAAATTTCCATACAGCGGTCAGCCGGCCTCGGAAATCAACGAACGTATTTTGCACAGACCTCATCTTTAGAATCTGACATTCCCTACGGAATGGATTTTCTGAGAGTCGAGCAGTTCAGGAGGTGCACCAACCGCTTCTCATTTCAGTCAGCGTATCAGAGCCGTATTTCAGGGTTTTTCCAGAATGTGTCCGAATCAAGCCCGGGATATTTGCTATATTCGTGATCCAACACAGCGATCATGAATATCAAATTTAAAATGTTAAAGTCAGAGTTCTCCGAGGGGACGGCAAAGCGCAAACAGAAGCTTCGGACCAAGATCAGAACTTCAGGATACTTTTTCATTTTTAAATGTATTTTTCTTTTATTTTTAATTAATTTTCTGAATTAAATAAGCTTAAACCGACCTAGGAAGGTTCCTAAAATATCCAAGCCACCTCATGGGACACGTGTCATCTCGCGAGGCCCAGGAAGCTTAATGTCGCAACTATAGTTGCGACATTATTTGCCTTTATAAGAAACTCAACCTCAACATTTCTAAGTACAGCATAACCCATTCCAAGTGCAATTCACTCTCAGATACCAAAGCCTCCGGGCATTTTCTTTCAAATTATGTTTATTTTTACACGGTAAATTACCGTTTTGTCTCGGTTATTCTTCAGAGACTCTTGGTAGTCTTCTAATCTATAGTTTGACATTAGTCGATCGGCCTCGTCCGACACTATGCCTTACTATATTTTAAAGAAGTTATCTTTAGAAGTTGTCTCCCAGAATTATACAGATATAGCAATACAATTTGCTTTTATTTGTTAAATACTTATTTTTTATTGCTTTCAAAACCCATATCTGTTTAAAGAATTCGTCATTTTATGTCTTTCTCCTCGTTAGAATTCAACACATGCTTGGCTCTGCCGGCTCCGCTGTCGCATACGAGAAGAATATAAAGACGTCTTCGCCCTAAAATGCCATATCAATTGTTGCCGTCTAGCTCGGAATATATCCAGCTCGGTTATATATGATATCTTATCACTTGTTGCTGTCTAGCTCGGAATATATCCAGCTCGGTTATATATATACTTGCCGTCTAGCTCGGACTATATCCAGCTCGGTTATATATATAAATATCCTATACCCCTATCCATACATACATATTACAGCATAATCATTCTATCTCTCTTCAGCGATTAACTTTCGCTTTCCCCTAAAACACTTTCAAAAAAATTAAAATCCTGTATCCGTTGTCTGAAGTGAAAGCTTGCAGTAGCTGTCAGAAATAGATCGAAGGAATGCCTTGTGACTCAGATCATTTCCGAAGCACTCGATATCCCGGGAGCATTTTTCCCACACTTAAAAAGACAAGGAAAATAAATATCCCCTCCCCCGATTTTCAAAACCCAGTCGAAGCTCTGTTCGATTGGTAAAAACGATCCTTCTTCCAAAGCCCGGTTAAAACATATTCCGGTGAATTTTCACAGAAAACATTTTTTCGGTCGAAATTCTGTCCGACTGGAAAATACCAAAACACTTCAAAAATAAAACCAAATTCCTCGATTCGTTGTCCGAAGTGAAAGCTTGCAGTAGCTGTCGGAATTGGATCACTGGAATGCCTTGTGACCCAGGTCATGCCGTTTTAATTGATATTCTTTGGAATTTTCTAAACCAAAAATATCTTATCTTTTTCAGAAAAACGGTCGAAGTCTTGTCCGACCTATTTAAAAAGCATTACATTTCCAAAATCCAGTCGAAGCTCTGTCCGATTGGTAAAAACGATTCTTCTTCCAAAAGCCCGGTTAAAATATATTCTGGCAATTTTACAACAAAACATTTTTCCGGTCGAAGTTCTGTCCGACTGAAAAATATAAAAACACTTTAAAATTTAAAAACAAATTCCTCGATTCGATGTCCGAAGTGAAAGCTTGCAGTAGCTGTCAGAATCGGATCACTGGAATGCCTCGTGACTCGGGTCATACCGGTTCACTTGATATTCTTTGGAATTTTCTAAACCAAAAATATCTTATCTTTCTCAGAAAACGGTCGAAGTTCTGTCTGACCTATTTAAAAAACATTTCTATCAAAAATACAGTCGAAGCTCTGTCCGACTAAAAACCATTTTCTCAAAACGCGGTCGGAATTCTGTCTGATCGTAGAAAAATATCTTTCAAGGATTTAGCCGAAGTTCTGTCCGGCTAAAATCCAAAATAGATTTTGAGGCACAGTTGAAGTTCCGCCCGGCTGCCTAAAAATAAAAATGACTCTTTAGCCGAAGTTCCGTCTGGCTCAGAATAAATTTTCAAAATGCAGTCGAAGTTATGTCCGACTGTCGCAAATAAAATTAAATTAACAAAACAAAACCATTTTCAAAATACAGTCGGAATTCTATCCGAGTATAAAAAAATCATTTTTTGCCGAAGTTCTGTCCGGCTCAAAATTTTACTTCTGAAATGTAGTCGAAGTTCCGTCCGGCTCAAAATTTTGTTTTCCAAAATACGTCGAAGTTCCGTCCGACTATTTCAAATAAAAGACATCTTCAAACGCGGTCGGAATTCTGTCTAATCGTAGAAAACTATTTTTCGTCGAAGTTCCGTCCGACTCAAAAATATCCTTTTCCATCAAAACCGGGCCAAAAGTCACCCGTATCGCTTTTAAAAATATCCCCTTTCCGAAACCGGGACGAAATCTGCCCATCAACAACTATTTCCAGGAGTCATTTCATTTCATTCATAAAATCAGTAATAATTCAACATTTCTCTTAGCCGAGGAAACAATCGATTTCGATTCGAAAAGAGATTTATTTCTGAAAAAGAAGTACCGAAATGGCGAGTGGGGTGCCTAACACCTTCCCCATTCGTAATTTAATCCCCGAACTCGAATTTCTGGTTTTGCAGACACCTTTCCAAAATAA
>NMUG010013253.1:0-10156 GCA_002855965.1 Monotropa hypopitys
AGTAACCTACTTGTGGTTACTTTTCAAAATCAAATTCATAGTAACCTGCCTATGGTTACTTTCAAAATCAAAGTCATAGTAACCTGTCCATGGTTACCTTTTCAAAATCACATTCACAGTAACCTGTCTATGGTTACCTTTTTCAAAATTCTAGTCCCGAAAGGGCTACTCTGATTTTCAAAAATTCTAGTCTCGAAAAGGGCTTCTCTGATTTTTAAAAATTCTAGTCACAAAAAGGCTACTCTGGTCTCTCAGAATTCTAGTCCCGAAAGGGCTACCCTTATTTTAACAACTCTAGTCTCAAAAGGCTACTCTGATCTTTCAAAATTCCAGACCCTCTGAGGGCTACTCTAATCTCTAAACAAATTAGTCCTGAACGGGCTACTCTAATTTTCAAAATTCCAGACCCTCTATGGACTGCTCTGATCTTTACACAAATTAGTCCTAAAAGGGCTACTCTGATTCTCTAAAACAATCAAGTCCCGAGAGGGCTACTCTAATTCTCAAAAATATTAGTCCCGAAAGGGATACTCTAATTTTCAAAATTCCAGACCCTCTAAAGGACTGCTCTGATCTTTAAATAAATTAGTCCCCAAAGGGCTACTCTGATTTTCAAAATTCCAGACTCTCTAAGGACTGCTTTGATCTTTAAACAAATTAGTCCTGAAAGGGCTACTCTGATCTTTAAACAAATTAGTCCTGAAAGGGCTACTCTGATTGTCAAAATTCCAGACCCTCCAAGGGCTGCTCTGATCTCTAAAACTTAGTCCCCAAAGGGCTACTATTATTTTCAAGATTCTAGACTATCTAAGGGTTGCTCTGATCTTTAAACAAATTAGTCCCAAAAGGGCTACTCTGATTTTCAAAATGCAAGTCCCTCTAAGGGCTGCTCTAATCTTTAAACAAATTAATCCCGAAAGATCTACTCTGATTTTCAAAATTCCAGACCCTAGAAGGGCTGCTCTAATCCTTAAATTTATAGTCCCGAAGTGACTTCTCTGTCTTTCAAAAATTCTAGACCCCTTACAGACTGCTCTGATTTTTAAATTTACAGCCCCGAAGCGTCTTCTCTATCTTTCAAAAATTCTAGACGCTCTAAGGGCTACTTTGATCCTTAAATTTACAGTCCCGAAGCGACTTCTCTGTCTTTCAAGAATTCTAGACCCTATAAGGGCTGCTCTGACTCCTAAATTCATAGCCTCTCTTTCTCAACATTCTAGGCCTCCAAAAGGTTGCTCTGATTTTCATTTTCTAGACATACCTATCATGAAAAAGTCAAAAATTTTGGTTCTGATAGGTACGGTAACGTACCTATTTATATGTCTTAACCATGCAAATTTTTAGTCCTAAATCTATTATCTAATAAAAGTTGTAGTGTTTTTGGAATAAGTCGTCTTGATAGGCATTGAGGTAGAAATAAACTAATGGAGTTTTTTTACAAGATATTGGAAATCTCAGGAGTTGCAAAGGCCCAATGAGGGACTCTAGACCTTAAGGAGGATCAATGAACTGATGGAAGTCAACTTGAGGTGTCAAAGATGTGCAATGGAGAACAACAAAGAAGAAGAAGTGCTGACTGCCAACCCGTAACCGGTTGCATAATATTTGGGCACAACCGGTAGCACTGAGCCTGCAGGCGTGCAGAGGCCAAAAATGATGCAAACTACCGCGACTAGCGTAACCGATTACGCCCTCAACCGTAACCGGTAACGCTCTGCAAGAATAAAGTCAGACAAAGCTTAAGCGCAACTGGTTACGCCTATTCTGGGCGCAACCGGTAGCGCTGTTACGCGGAACAAAAAGCTAATGTGGGATTATGATGCTTTTAAGCCAAGATTTGGACGATTTCACCCTTCATTAAGGGCAATTAGGGAATTCTTATGTATATTAAGTATAGATAGAGTACTTTAGAGGAGATTAGGTTATCTTTGATCATTCTAAATACTTGTGGAGGCTACAGCCCTACTTAGGGAGATTTTGGAGGCTCTTGATTGGTGACAGCTTTTTCATGCATTCTTCCACTAATCTCTCTTGCTCTTTGATGCCTATGGATCTTGCCATGGCCGGCTAAGTCTCACTTACCCCAGGTAATCGATGTAATCGCGGATCCATTGTTCTAGGATTTATGTTTTGTCTTTGAGTTGGAACGATCGCATGTAAAGACACAATCCATCATTATATAGATGTTTTTAATAGATTTACATACTGTGATTGTTGTTTCGATCTTCAATTACGATTCATGCAATATACTTTTCATATATCTATTTAGTTCGGGTAAGATGAGTTATACTCCCTAGACAGGCTGTGTCCTTAGACGATCTGTGCCATTGAGATGGGTCGTACTATTGAGATGGGTCGTGCTAGCGTGATAGTTCATGCTATTCGATGAAGGTAGTTATCTTCCTCTCATATCAATATAATTGCAATATATTAGATATGAGATGTTCCAACCAAGACCGCGCTTTTATTGAATTCTAGAACATATGGTGAAGAAATTACACGAGAACCCGGGGTACCCTTTTAATCAAAGAACTTAACTTAGTTGCATTTTAATTCCTTTCTTATTAAATTCTTAAAATCAAATCTCAAAAGCCTTTTCAGAACTCAAGTTGAAAAATAGAAATTCACTAGATTGAAATCCTTTACTTTCCTTGGATCGATCCTTGACTTACCGCTACATATTGTAGTGTTAATTCATTGAAATTATTTTCTTTGACACGCTCGCGACAAGCGTATCAAATTTTGGCGCCGTTGCCATGGAAAGTCAACAATTTTGATTTATTTGAATTTTTATTAGTTTCTTAAGTTCGTAGTTGTATTTTAGACTTTCATTTTAGTATTTTATGCTCGGGCATCGCTCTTTGCACCTAGAGCTAGAGGACTTAGATCTTGAACTTGAAAAACAGCCCAGACAAACCGATCCGCATCAAGGAATCAAACTCTGGTTCCGATGGCTAAATTGTTTGAAAATAATGATCCACCCATTGGCGATAATCAAAATATTCATTTGGCCATGAGTGGCAACATGTAGAGACCACTGGCGATTGTTGGTGGTAATAATCAAAGGCCACCAATAGTTGTTGATGGTAATAACCAAGCCCAACCCGCATTTGGGGGAGGTAATCAGTAGGGCTATCCTGCTATTGGGGACTACTTTGTTCCAGGTCCATACATGAACCTAATGTGTGTGAGACAACCAACCCCAGTGGCCACACATTATGAGATTAAACCTGGCCTGTTGAACTTACTTCCTAATTTTCATGGGCATGAGAACAAAGACCCATATGCCTATTTGACTGAATGTATTGACATTTGTTCCACTGTGTGTATTACGCACTTCACTGATGATGATTTGCGGTTGAAGCTCTTCTCTTTTTCATTAAAGGATCGAGCTAAACAATGGTTGAACACATTAGCACCGGGAAGTATTACATCGTGGAACCAATATCAACAAGAGTTTCTCAAGAAGTACTTCCCAATTGGGAGGACTAGTCAGATTTGTCGTTCTCTCATGAACTTTACTCAACTTGAGGGTGAACAATTACATGAAACGTGGGAATGCTTGAATGATCTTCTAAGAAGGTGCCCTCATCATGAGGTACCCAAATGGAATTTGGTGCAAACGTTCTATTATGGGTTGAATGAACGCCACCGCTACATGATTGATGCCTCTTGCGGTGGCGGTTTTATGAATAGGAGTCTGGATGAAGGGTGGAAAATTTTTGAACAATTCGCCGAAAATTCTCGGCACCACCAGGACTCCCGCATTACAAACGATAGGTCCAACACATTTTCAAATAAGCCCATAGGCTTATATCAAGTGGACCAACATCATGATTTGAGTTCTATGGTGGACTCACTGGCCAAGAAGCTTGACAACTTCCTATCTTTAGGCCAGAATGCAATCCAAGATCCTATAACTCCCGCCATTGCGGAGGTGTGCCAAATCTGTTGCACTCCTGGGCATACGACTGAAGAGTGTCACCATGCATTCCCGACCCAGGAGAATGAGGAACAAGCCTGTTTCACTCAAGGCTTTGGTCATCCACAAAATGATCCATATTCTAACACCTACAATTCCGAGTGGAAGAATCATCCTAATTTTTCATGGCGACCATCGGGCCAAGGATCCCCATCATCATCAAGGCCACCCATGGCCCAACAAGCAGCCAATCTGTCGCCATTCCAAAATAATCAATATGAGTGCCGTAATGCTCCTCAACCGCAATATCAATCTCAACCAAGTGCAAACCCTCCTATGGATTCTACTTCATTCTTGAAAATCATTTTAGAGCAATCTAAGCAAATCCAGTCACTCACTCAATTGGTCCACTCCGAAGCACAATCGAGGGCCAAGCTAGAAACCCAACTTGGGAAAATAACTAATCAAATGAGTCGACGGGAGGAGGGTAAGCTGCCTAGCCAAGCTATTTCTAATGCTAGAGGTGTCCATCAAATTGATGAGACATCCCAACATGAACATGCTAAGACAGTAACAGTGTTGAGGATTGGAAATGTGATTAATACCACTCCCACAGACCCAAGAGCTAAAGAGACAAAGTATCCATCATCCGAGTCTGAGTCCAAAAATTCAAAAGGGAAGGAGATTGCTACTGAATCTCCAATAACAAAGGACTCATCTATAGTCCCTTCTTACATTCCTAAAGCACCCTTCCCCACTTGTCTTGACGCACCTTCACCCTTTCCGCAAGAAGGGAGTCCCCATTGATAGCATCATGGAGGTGTTCAAGCAAGTGAAGATCTCGATGCCACCCACCAGGTTCCTTCATATGCTAAGTTCCTCAAGGACTTATGCACACACAAAAGGAAGGCACGAGCTAAATTTTTGGAACCAATCCCCATTCCGCACCAAGTCAGTGCCATTCTTCGGGCGGATGTGGCACCTAAGCTACCGGATCCAAGAGTGCCCACAATATCTTGCATTATTGGTTCACAAACCATTAGCAGGGAACTTTTAGATTTGGGGGCTAGTGTCAATCTGCTCCCATATTCAGTGTATGAGGAACTGGGGCTTGGAGAATTGAAGCCCACGGTGGTCACACTTCAGATGGACGACCGTTCTGTGAAGGCTCCAAGGGGCATTCTTGAGGACGTCCTAGTCAAAGTACACAATTTCTACTATCTGGCAGATTTTCTCGTACTTGACATGGAGCCAGTCCACCCCTTAAGCCTAAAAATCGAAACCCCAGTCATTTTGAGGAGACCATTTTTGGCCACGGCTAATGCAAACATTGTTGTAAGGAGTGTAGTCATAGAGGTGTCATTCGGAAACATGAAATTGAGCTTGAACATGTACAACTCTTCCCACCGACCTCAAGTCGAGTATGAATGCTTGGCTGTAGATGTCATCTATGAGTTAGTAGAAGATGCTTTGCCATACATACTTGCCGATGACTCATTGGAAGCGTGCCTTGTACATTTTGGCTTTGAGGAGTTTGATCTTGATAACTCCATCGCTGAGGTTAACTATTTGCTTGATTTTACACCTCCGATGGACGTACTTGCATTGTCTTCTTCGTTTGAGCCGTTACCAGCACTATCTTCCACTCCTACTCCACCATCTATTGAGAAAGCTCCAAAGCTTGAGTTGAAGCCTTTACCGACTTCACTCAAATATATCTTTTTAGAACCACACGACACCCTGCCTGTGATTATTGCTTCAGACCTCTCTTCCTTGCAAGAGGGTCAGCTAATAGAAATGCTCAAGGAGTAGAAGATGGCAATTGGGTGGTCGGTGGCCGACTTGAAGGGAATAGATCCCTCCATCTGCATGCACCGCATTCATTGCGAGGAGAACACAAAAACCACGAGAGAAATAAAGAAGAGGTTAAATTCCATCATGAAGGAGGTTGTGATGAAGGAGGTTATAAAACTTCTTGATGCGGATATCATCTACCCCATCGTTGATAGTCAGTAGGCGAGTCCCACTTAAGTGGTACCCAAAAAGTCGGGTATCATTGTCATTGAGAATGAGAAGGGAGAGCTTGTGCCTACCCGTCAAACCACCGGATGGCGTGTCTGCATTGATTACCGCAAGCTTAACTCCATAAAAAAGAAAGATCATTTTCCCCTTCCGTTCATTGATCAAATCTTGGAGAGGTTGGCAGGCCAGAGCTATTATTGCTTCCTGGATGGATATTTCGGGTATAATCAAGTGGTTGTCGACCCCGTAGATCAAGAAAAGACCACGTTCACCTATCCATATGGGACTTTTGCTTATCAGCACATGCCTTTCGGCTTGTGCAATGCACCGACTACTTTTCAGTGGTGCATAATGGCAATCTTTTCGGACATGGTGGACAAGTTCTTGGAAGTCTTCATAGACGATTTTTTCATCTTTGGAGACTCCTTTGAGGGTTGTTTCCAAAATCTACGTTGTGTGCTTAAACGATGTATGGAGACCAACCTTGTCTTAAGCTGGGAAAAGAGCTATTTTATGGTTCGAGAGGGGATTGTGCTAGGACACATAGTGTCAAAGAGGGGGATTGAAGTTGACCATACTAAGGTGGATCTCATTGTCAAACTTCCTCCCCCCTCTATTGTCAAGCAAATCCACTCCCTCTTGGGACATGCAGGATTTTACCGACGGTTCATCAAGGATTTCTCAAAGATTTCCAAACCTCTATGCGATTTACTCGCCAAAGATGTCTCATTCATGTTTGATTTTGCGTGTCTAGATGCTTTTGAAACCCTTCGGGGTATGCTTTCCATCGCCCCTATCATCTGGTCACTCGATTGGTCTCTACCTTTTGAGATCATGTGTGATGCCTCTGACTATGCAGTCAAGGCTGTCCTTGGCCAACGAGTTGACCGCGTACCTCATGCGATTTACTATGCAAGTAAGACCCTCTCGGATGCTCAGCTGAACTACACTACTACCGAGAAGGAATTACTTGCAGTGGTATTCGCACTTGAGAAATTCCGGTCCTATCTCCTAGGCTAAAAAACCATTTTATATACCGATCATGCCACTTTGTGGTATTTATTGGAGCAAAGGAGAGTAAACTGAGGTTGATTAGGTGGATTCTGCTAATACAGGAGTTTGATCTTGAAATTCGTGATAAAAAGGATTCTGAACACTCTGTAGCATACCACCTATCAAGGATTTTGGTGGAGAACACTTGTGCCACCCCTCCTTTGAAAGACTCATTCCCCAACGAGCAACTTTTTATGGTGAGCCAAGTGCAATATCCATGGTATACTCACATTATAAATTACCTTGCCATAGGCGCGCTTCTATTATTATGGTCCAAGACTGACAAGGACCGATTATTTGCGCAGTTGAGGCACTATTTTTGGGAAGATTCGGAGCTATTAAAGTTGTTCTCGGATCAGATAGTGAGGAGATGTGTCCCCGATAATGAATTTCACAATATTCTTACTTTTTGTTACTCTCTTGAGTGTGGGGGGACACTTTAGTGGAATGAAAACAGCATCGAAAGTCTTGCAAAGCGGTTTTTACTGGCCCACTCTATTTAAGGATGCCCACGAATTCTAGAAGGCATGCCATGCCTTAGGTGCCAAAAAACAGGAAATATGTCGCGCTCGATATGCTGCCATTGTCCCCTATCCTTATCATCGAAATATTTGATGTTTGCGGCATTGATTTCATGGGACCATTTCCGTGCTCACACGGGAACGAGTATATCTTAGTGGTAGTGGACTATATGTCCAAGTGGGTTAAAGCGGTAGCTACAAGGACTAATGACTACAAAGTGGTCATCAAGTTCTTGCAAGCAAATATCTTTATACGTTTTGGCTACCAAAGAGCAATCATTAGTGATGAGGGCACCCACTTTCTGAACAAATATTTTGCAGCTCTTGTCCGGCAGTACTCTATCACTCACAAGGTGGCAACACCGTATCACCCATAGACAAGTGGCCAGATAGAGGTATCAAATAGGGAGATCAAAAGAATTTTGGAAAAAACGGTTAGACCCGATCGGAAGGATTGGTCTTTGCGCTTAGATGACGCACTTTGGGCCGACCGTACAGTCTACAAAACACCTATTGGCATGTCCCCATACCGTTTGGTTTTGGATAAGGCTTGCCATCTACCACTGGAGCCTGAGCACAGGGCCATGTGGGCCATTAAGCAGCTTAATTTTGATATCACTGCTGCAGGGCTCAATAGAAAGCTCCAAATGTTCGAATTAGAGCAGTTGAGGAATGAAGCATACGAGAGTTCCCGGATTTACATGGATAGAATGAAGGCCTTTCATGATAAACATATTAATAAAAAATCCTTCACACCGGGTATGAAAGTATGGATTTTTAATTCACGCCTAAGACTCTTTCTAGGCAAATTGAGATCCAGGTGGAATGGCTTGTATCTCATAATTCGTGTCTTCCACCACGGGGCTATCGAAATTAAAGACCCGCGATTGGGAATTCTTTTAGTATTAATGGATAACGCCTAAAGCCATATATTGAAGGGGTTCATGAAGAAGTGAGAACTCAACTTTCGGATGGGAGGATGTTTTTACTTTATCCTTAATACAAAAAGATAATCCAATGATTATTACCGAACTGGAGGAATCACCGCGCTCTTGATATTGCCAACTGTCTACCTCTTCAAAGATGTCTTATTCTACTAAAGGCTTATTTACGGATACATATGAGTCAAGGAGAGATCATGTGGCTGGTCTGGAAATTGTAACTCTGAAATGAGCAAGGGGACTGTCAGAATGATAAGTTAGATAGGATCAGTAGTAGCTTGGGTATGGGTGCTCATGTATCCTATGTAGTGAGAAGTGTAGTCTTGGGTATGGGTGCTCATATATCCTATGTAGTGAGAAGTGTAGTCAAGAATGGTATGGCAAGATCTGTCTAGCAGCCTTTCGTCTAGACCAATGGAGGTTAATTCCTTTCGAATTTCTTCCAAGTAAACTCCTTTCACGTTCTTAGAAGGGAGGTTGATGTTAGAGCCTTCAATACATATAAGAAGATATTAGAATTCGACATGTTCAAGATCAGAATGAAAATGAAAAGAAGCAAGTTACTGACTAGGTGTTCCATCCTCACAACGAACTTGAGTTTTTTATTTTTCCTAAGAAAGAATTCCTAGTTCTCTATCACTATGAGGTAGCCATCATTGTCCCCTTATTGGAGTTTGGAATCCACTCAACTAGCTTGTTGCACCCTGGGCGAATCTTCAGGTATCAGACATCGTTCTTTATGTGATGAATAGTGTACTGGTACAAGATCTTACGGGAGGGCATTTTCAAGCTAGTAATCCTATTTAGGATTGCTACCTTCATGACTATCCTCGTAGTGTTAGTAGAAAGTTGCATTGGGGTAACCCGGAGTCTACTAAAAAAATCTATAAAGAGAGTGGATGGGAAATTGAACCCTAGCCTCCACGAATTGAATGAAATGAATATAGAAGATGTTAAAATCAATGTCCTCCTTTATGAAGTTGGGAGGATCTAGCTGAATTACAATGTCATTCGAAATCCTATATCTCAAGCAGAACCATTCTAGCTTCTCAAGAGTATCTACCAGAGAACAGAAGTACCACATTCTAAAGAAATGAGAGAAGAAATTGATGGTCAATAAAATTAAGAACTTAAAAGAGAGAAATCAGAATATAGTAGAGCGAAGATGGATAAGAATAGAAGAAAATTATAGACGAAGACTTTAGATAGACACGAATGAAATCCTAGGGTTTCAAAAACGTTATGAAATCCGAGAGAAAACGAAGAGAAAGGGTAAAATTGCGATTCGGGTCTATATTGTTATAATATTTTGGAGACACACATGAATGACATAAGGTTTACTCAAAAGATGTGCCGATCCCATCAACAATTAATGCGCATTTCAAACTAATAATTTTGTCCGCTCCGGAAGTGTTGGTGAAGTAGCCAAAACTAGAGGAAATTGTGGTAGGGTATTTTTGTATTTACCCAAGTTAGGTTGATTCTGAGTTCCCCGAATATTAGCATTCAGTGTGTGTAACACCCGTCCCAATTTAAATTAATTGATTAAAATATCTTACTAAATAAAAAAAATAATAATAATATACATAAGTCATGTATATTGATAGGATTGGGGTACATTAAAAATTTAATGAAGCCTTGGTGGAATTTTAGCCTTAATTAATAAAAGAATAAAATTTAAATAAAAATAATTAGAT
>NMUG010013254.1:0-10156 GCA_002855965.1 Monotropa hypopitys
GGGTATCCGGAAGCCATGATCAACAATGTCAATGTTTTTTTTGTTTTATGTAAAAAAATAAGAAGAAACAAAATAAAGGTGAATATATACGGTGACACAAAAAAACTTCTAGACTAGCAAAAATTCAACTCAACTACGATTCCCCGGCAACGGCGCTAAAATGATGGATGGACTTTTCCGGTCGTTGATTAACGGAAAAGCCTATGCCATGCATTAGAAATTTATAAACACGAAAATAGTACTCTAGCTAGTAGAGTGGCAATTTCGAGGTCGGTCCACAGGGAAATGTCGGAGTTAAGAATAATTGTACGGTTTAGAAGTTTGGTTTTGCGGTAGAGGCGGTAGGACGCTAGCCTTTGTTTTGTTTTATAAAAGTTAAGAAACCTAAGGCATGAAAAGAAAAGATGAAAACTAGTTAAACTAAGCGGAATGGCTATGGGGGTTCTAACACCCACCTAGGCCATGCTAGACTACTCCAATTTTCCATGACGACACGAAGGAGAGATCACGGCATAGGACCTCCTACGGGATGTTCGACTATAAAGAACAAGTCATGGGTCAAGAGATGACACGGAGATTAGAATTCAGTTCTCTAGGTCGACTTACACTCATCGGGCGACATGTTCCAAGCACGGAGTGTACATGGCACAAACCGTCAAAGAGGTCGACAACCCTTGGTTGGTCCCGAGGTGAGAACTACATGCTCCTAATCCCTATGAACCTCAAGACATACAATTCTATATCAATTAAGTGGTTTCAAGGGGAAATCGCTCATTGGGACATTTTGTCGAACACCTAGCGGGACATCGCACCAAGCATGAGTTATGCCAATTTTCATGTCAACAACTCATCAAGGTGATTAACACCACTAAGTTTAGACCCTAGGAATGAGTTCAATACACCCTAGCCACTACAATTCAAGCCCAAATCGTGGAGCATTCAAACACTAACCAAGACTTGGGGTGCTAGTCACCCCATGGCCAAACTTTGGAGGCTACTCCCCCACTAAACTACATACGAGCATGGATATGAAATTAAACCCACAAACACAAGCATTGAAATTGCAAACAAAATTTACTCAACACAACACATAAAATAAAATACATCAATAGATAGAGGGAGAACAGTCTTACAATGTTTGTGAAGAGCAAAACATCCCAACACTCATGGATGACCCTCAAATGAGGGGAAGAAGAGGAGGAGGAGGAGAGGGAGGCTCTTCCCTCTCAAAAACCCTAACTAAAACATAAGAGATTCCTAAATTCGGATCCCAAAACATATATATACTCCCCCTCCAACATTATTACAAAATTGCCATTAATGAATAAAAAACTGCGAAAATACAAAGGGGGGCCGGTCCCCGCCAAAGTGGGGGACCGGTACCCTTCATCAAGGAAAACCCACTGCCCAAAAGGGACCGGTACCCTCCTTTGTGGGGGACCGGTACCCCTTCACAGGAAGACCATTTTTTGCATCTTTTCGTTAGCTTTCCAACGTCATATTACAATTGGCAATCGGAGCTCCACGGCGAAAGTTATGCCCGTTTTGGTGCCTTTGGTACCTCATTGACTTTATCAAATGGATCGGGATGGATCGGGGACTTCCGGACTCATCCGGGAATCGATAAATAACCTGAAAAACACAAGTAAAACTACAAAACAAATATTAAACGCGTATGTACAAGAACAAAACTAAATAACAAACAACTAGAAATGAAAACTAACTAAAAGGAATGGAATTGGCACACACAAACTACAATATTGTGTGCCAATCACTTGCATCACCCCTTACTGTTGAGATTTTTACAAATCTTTGAATCATTTACTTGTTGCTTATCCAATGATGTCTGAGTTCTAGTACTGACTGTATTTAACGTTTGGTTAATAGAAGTAATGACCATTTGCTATGATTGTCTAAGATGAGATTTGAGATACGAGGCAAACTTTATTTGATCCATTGACATTTTATATCCAAAGAGAATTTTGAGAAAAGAGAAATAAGAGTTTGAAAAGTGAAATAAAAGAAATGGTTTGAGTAACGAAAAGAGTTTTAAAATTCATGAAAGAGATTTGAATATGATGTGATTTATGGAAAACAAAATGAGAAAAGAATTACTTTGGAAAGAGAATTGGAAAATGAATTTAGAAACGAAATATTTTAAAAATATATGATTTATAGCTATTTTACTTCTATTTATTATGTTGTTCTATAATATTTACCAGTTTTTCCTAATTGGCCTTTTCCCCCCTCCAGGTGTTTCGGGACACACCTTTATTTAGGAGAACAGCAACTACGTCTAGCGCGTCCACCAGTCCAGTCATATCATGGTATTAGCGTGAAGACTCTGTCAATTTTTCTTTTGAGGCCTGAGATCCAGTAGTAGTAAGAGGTTTTATCTCATATATCTTCTGTTATATTTTATTTCACGTAATGATCATCGGGTATTGTTTAACCCTGTTGTTTGAATGAGAAATTTTGTTTATATTTCTGATTCAACAGTGAGAATTTTGGACCATTGTTTATAACTTATTTTGTATAGTTGAGTTTTTATTTCAGTTCATAGTTTATGAGTTGTATATATTTTATTTCAGTAGTTTTTAAATTATTTTCATTTCACTTGCATTAGTGATTTTGGTTTTTGTGAAATTAGTGTTGATTAGTGTTTATCATCGTCGCATGTCCGTTCTTGGATGACTAGCATTATAGTTGACGGAGATAGATCGTGACAATTACAGTGTATATTAAACACACATGAAAAGAGATAAGGAGGAAGCACGAACATAAAAAGTGCATAAATGTAAAATTATACAAAAACAACCTAGAAAAAAATCTAAAAATTTAATTGGCCCAAAGGCCCAATTACATTTCTAAAAAGATTTGTCTGCGGCATGAGACATTTCAACGAACCCAAAACTTTGAACACGAATACACGCATGCGGGCATGTATGCACATGTGAAAATTATTCAAAATGCACTCCATCTTACTTTTCTCTTAGACTTTATTGTGACATTTAATTATACAATACAATAAGTATATTCATTTTATTTCTATCCATTTTTTAATATTGGACAAAAATTAAAATACTCTCCGACCATTGAAAATATTTCACTTTGAATGACAATTACTTATTCATTACTTAATTAATTTTGTTTATTTTTTTATTAATTAAACACCTTACTTAAGAATATACAAACTCACTTAGACTCACATTAATCATTGTTTAAAACCACACACAAATTGTGACAAGATATTTTCTATCACCACTTTTATCCCTGAAGCTCCCACTATTTTTTCTATTGCTTTCTTAAAAAAATGGTGTACCCCACACCATAAGGGGCCCCCTTCACTGCCAGCACCCACAAGCAAGTAATGGAGTACATCCGGGCCTTCGGAGCAATCCCTAGGTACGTGGTCTTGCATGTGCACTTAGGTACACAAAAGATGATCTCTGGTCAACGTCAAGATTCGAGCCCAGGACCTAAACAATACTGATTTACTCAGTCACGCCCTTCTACTGCTTTCTTAAACTATCAATTTGTTTACTTCATCCTTAATGTTTGCAATTTCAGCTTTTGCAGTCCAACTACGAACATCGTCCAAATCATTAAATAGTTAAAATACTCTCTCCTCAACACATGATATATTTCACACTTCAAATAACCTATATAATGTACAACCATCTACACATTCTAGCATCCAATAACTTTATTTTGCTCAACTTATTCCACGAAATTAAATACCCCGAAACACGCACAAACCCAGATCATGAACAAACTGGTTGATTTTAGACAAAATTGTTTTCCATCTAGTGTTGTAATTTCATACAAACTCTGATTTTGGACGATGGTTTTCGATCTAGCTTTTTAACCTGTTTTTTGCATGGAATCAAAGACCTCATGTCCTCTTTAGTTGCTTACGTCTTGCTGTTAATACTGGGTTTTGGTGACGGGGCACTAGTGGCCAATGGTAGGAGACTGCGATCTTTTGTTTGGAGCGTTTGTTTGGGTTCTGAGGCACTGCTAATGGCCAATGATGCGGGATTCTGATCTTTCGCTTCGAGGGCTTTGTAAGCTGGGGATTTGATGAGGATCTTTCGCTCATCACCCTTTGCATCGTTAACTTTGATTTGCTTTACCAAATGGTTAAGCCACAACAGTAGCTCAACAATATAAGCTTCAGTCTTCTCCCTATCCGCGTAGTGGAAAGTTTCAATTCGAATCACATCAATTGGCCCAACTGGCTTCCGATTTGCTCCCGAACTGTAAACAAAAACACCACCTTTATTTATAGGCTACGAAATATCTCAATGAATCTATGGTTTTCATTACAAACATTAAAAGGAAAAGAAAAGAAAAAAAAACATAAACACAAGACAAGCTTCTACTCACCCAGTATTTGCCCACTCTCCAACCCAACCAAAACCGTGATGGGCTCTAAAAACAGTTTGCAACCACAAGGATCAAAATGAGAATCAGAAGAATAAAAAAAATGCGACTACAGAAATGAAAATATAGTTGCAGAAGGACAAAATTGAAATATCCTACTTTGCTGTGTTTATGGCCATTGGAACAAGCCACTGTAATGTTTTCTCCATCTCATCTTTAATTTCAGTAACAGTGAGCTGTGCAGACACATCACAAGGATAAACTGATAAATTATCATTCTAAATGATATACAGCTGCTACTGAGAAAAAAAACAAAATCCGTATTTCCTTTCATGCCTGCATGTTAATCAGAAATCCAATGGATCACTAAAGCCGAGGAACCAAAAATGGGAAGGAAAAAAGTGTCAAAAAATACCATAGGGAACAACAGAAGAGTACCCCTTTTTTCGCGTGAAAAGAGTGAATTTTGGACCGCAAAGATGATTTTATGTTTGGAGGCAGGCCCTGGTACAATGTTTCCCTCAAACTGGAAGGCATCGAATTGCATCGGGCTACCTAGTCACATCAGAAATCAATCAGCCAAAAGAACCTAACACTTTGACTTCAAAAAGCGCCTACATTGCATCAAACCTTTATTTAGCATAAATGCGGGTAAAACTATCTCCGTATCAGTATTTTTTTGTATTCATTTATTAGCAGATTTTTTCCATCATTTGAGATCATTTCAATAATTCTTTTATTGCTTTCGGAGAGTGTATCTTACAACAATTCCTGGAAGTTCTTTAAGGTACTTCACGAAATCACCATTATCCTTCTCTTTCATCTTGCCTGAAGAAGCCACTCTAAAGCCTTTAAACTCGAGTTTCCCTAGCCTCTTTAGTAGGTCCCTTAAAATATTTCTAGATAAAAGGTCCATTTAAGTGTTCTTTGTCGCACTTGAAAAGAAAGGCGTTGTTTATGTTGCGGAAATGCTCAAAATTAACGCGCGCACACAACGCACGAAGAACAGTCAAGCAAAGAAAAAGAACAATAAAAGACACAAAGTTATGTGGTTCCCATTATTGGAATGATAGGTCTCACCAACCCCAAGTACAAATCGTAGCCACCCTCTTTCAAGCTTTGTATCAAGATACAACATTAATAGAATATTATGAAACAATATAGACCATCCGTGCAAGAAACAACCAAAAATAGGCAACGCGCACATCAATACTCTTTGGGCAATCGATACACCGCAAGCGTGCAACAGGTGGAGCGGTCTGATCAGATTTTGCCTTAGAAAAAAAATTATCCTCTGCTCTTCAACTCCTTCCTTGGACATCAACTGGAATTCACCTCCAATAATCTTCCACTTGAAATTCAACCATTGTTAGGAGAGAAAGTGTATAGGGTTATATATATTATTTTAGCCTTACACACACAAGCTTTATTTATAATGCTGAGTGTAGTGTTACATAACACGGTTACCCGATGTGTGACAAAGACTCTCGCACACTAATAACATAACACTAACACTCCCTCTCAAGCTGGAGAATAAACATCACAAAGACTCAGCTTGTTACATAACAATTCTAATCTTGGTTTAAACATATCAGCTAACTGAGCTCCTGTAGACACGAATAGAATAGCTATTACACTACCAGTTAACTTCTCGCGCACTAAATGACAATCAACCTCAATATGCTTGGTCCTCTCATGAAACACTGGATTAGATGCAATATGAATAATTGTATGATTATCACAGTACAAAGACATAGGCAACTTAACACTGAATCCAATTTCCTCAAGAAATGACCATAACCATACAATCTCACATGTTGTGTGTGTCGTTGCTCTATCCTCCGTTTCTGCACTTGATCGGGCAACAACTGTCTGTTTCTTACTTTTCCAATTGACAAGATTCCCACCAAGAAAGACATAGTATTCGTGTCATGCCCTAGAATTTCCAAGGTCTTCTGAAATAATTTTAAATGATTTTGTTCATATTTAAATAAATAAATTCTAGAATCAAGTTGGTCCATGTGTTGAGTCATGCCATTTGGCATTGATGGATCTAGATTTTGGAAGTATGGAGTTTGATTTGGAGATGTGTGTTTTGGCTTTGGAAGTTCAAATTTTAGATGGAGTTGAATTCTTGGGAGTTTGGAGTTGGATTGAGGAAATGTGCCTTGGTAGTGCCTTGTTTTCTGGTAATAGGGGTCCAGGTTTGAGGGAAATGGTAAGGAGTTTGAGGAAATAGATGTTTGGCTTGGAGTAATTGGGGAAGCCCCCTTGGTTTCCGGAAAAAGGCCTACAGCCTTGCGGGAAAGGAAGGAGGAGGAAGGGCTAGGCCCTGGTTTACCGAAGAAAGGGAGAATTGGAGGGGAGCATCCCTTGTTCTTTCGGTAAAATGAAAGAGATGAAGGAGGGGAGCTGCGTTTTTCGGAAGAAGAAAAATGGGAGGGAGAGAAGAAGAAGAAGAAGCTAAGTCTTCCGGTAAAGGAAGCCCAGTCTTCCGGTAAAGGAAGCCCAGTCTTCCGGTAGAGCGGAAGGGAAAATGGAGTGCAGAGAAGGAGAAGGGGAAGGAGAAACGGAGGTTTGTTCTTCCGGTAGAGGAGTTCTGCTCTTCCGGTAGAGGAGTTCTGCTCTTCCGGTAGAGGAGTTCTGCTCTTCCGGTAGAACAGGAATCAAAGGAAAGGCTATGCTCGTTCTTCTGGTAGAGGGGTCCTGTTCTTCCAGTAGAACATGACTTACCGGGGTGGCTGTGCTGGGCAGTGGCCTTGTGCTTCCGAAAATTCGTGAGTGTTCTTCCGGTAAATGGTGAATTAAAGTTTGGGGTGTTTCTGGAATTTTCTCTTGAGTATAAATACTCACTTAGGGCTTTCCGTAAGTCATTTTCGGACAGACTCGCTCTCTCTTCCGCCATTTTGCACAGGTGAGTTCTCTCTCTTTTCTCAACTTCTCTCTTCTCTATCTCTCTCCCTACTAAAACCTAAGCTCAAGGTCTTCTTTAACCTGCTTACGTTCTCCTCTACCCTCTCCCGCCCATTTTGAAGGAAGATTCCAAGACACCCTCACCTAGGGTTTTCTCTCTTCAAATTTTGAGGTAAATCTACATCTCCCTTGTGTATATGTCATTGTGCTAGATAACCAACAAGATTTTCTAGATAAAATCAAATGTTTTTCTCCAAAACTCAAATCCTTGAGATTTCTAAAGTGATTTTCATAAGGAGACCCACATTGGTGACATTCTTGCATGAGTGATGACTATCCTTGGAGTATTTGGAGATGTTGTAAGTTGACCTTAGGATTTGTTGACCTAGGGCTTCGATTGTGATTGTTTTTGGTGTTGATAGAGGGATTCTTAGTTGAATAGGAATAGATGGTGCTTGTATGCACACTAGTGCTATGTTTGGAACTGCTTCTATTTTCTATTTTCTGTTTTCTATTTGTTGGGAAATTCGTTCCCATAGATCGAATTCGTCAATCTCCTAAATATAACAATCAACAATCCTAATGTGTGAATGTGGAAGGGGTGAGCATGGGATCAATGTGTGATCCCCGGACCAATTTGTGGTCATTCGGATGTGAGGTTGGTTCTTGAATTCGTTGAGACAACCTGAATCAATTCGTGATTCACTCGTGAGCTAGTCGGTCCTTGAATTCGTTGAGGCGACTATAAATCAATTCCTGGTTTGATGGCTTTCTTGGTTGGTCCTTGAATTCATTGAGGCAACTCCAAAAATAGTCCATGATTGACAATAGGGCCGATCCTTGAATTCGTTGAGGCGGTTCGAATCTCACGTGACTCTTTTCTAAAAATTATTCCAAGTCGGGAATCGAACCAACTTAATCATTCAAGATAAAAGCCACCAATGTGTATATATTTATACTTAAGTAATAGGATGTATTAAAAGGTGGTTTGGTGGGCTTGGTGTGGGTTAAGGCTAATTCGTAGTGTGTTCAGATGGGGTGAGATAGAATGGATGTAGTTGGTATTGAGGAGTGTTCAAGGCTAATTCATAGTCTTGATTTTATATTGTTTAGAGAGGTTGGCTAGATTCCTAGTCTAGTTGAGCTTTTGGTTAAAGGTCATTTTGTGACCTTAGGCCTTAGTACTGGGGAGTTAGTCATGAGTTTGAAATACGTGTTAGTGAAGGGGTTTTAGAGTTTGATAGTAAGGATGAATAGTTGTTTGCAATTTTGTAGTCCCTTGTGACTACTTGTTGTGGATGAGTGAGTCTGAGTGTGAGAGGCATTGTGATTGAGAGGTTGAGCATTGTAGTGGGCCATGGTGAGTAGTGTAAGAGATGGCATGCTTGAGATTGCATTATAGGATTTCACAATCACTTACACATATCACCACAATTACATACACCATTGGATAGATGTTTATTTACTTGGTCTTTCTGACTCAGACCTCACTTTACTTTTTCAGTATTCTGCAGGTTGGCATAGCTTGGTAGCTTGTTGGCTTGGGTGTTGGCTTAGGCTCACCTCTCTTGTACCCTTGAGTGAGTTGTCTTTCATTCCTCATTTCATTAGTATTGTTGTATCCGGTTTCTCTTTCTTTCTTTGGGCTTGTTATTGCCATTTATATTGGAAAACCATGCATGTGTTTTAATTATGGAAACAAGTCTCATTTTAAAAAGGATCTGAAAGGCATGTGGGTTCATTCATGACCCTTAGTGGTGAGATTCTGACTAATGCATTTAAAAGAAAAATGTGCCCTTTATCCTTAAAAATGGTTTAAAAATTTGGGTCGTGACAATCCGATAGTGAATCGTTTATCTGATGGTCCTCATGCCCAATCAATGAATGCCTCAACACGAAGGTGACCACCAACTCAATAATACAGACCACATCCTGGATGTGACTTGAGATATTTCACAATTATGAGAACTGATTCCCAATGTGGATGATGAGGCACAAACATAAACTGACTTACCATACTCACTACAAACGAAATATCTAGACGTGTAATCGTAAGATAATTCAGCTTACCAACCAATCGACGATACTGATCAGGATTTGAGAGCAGATCTCTCTGGTCCAGACATAATTTGATTTTGGAATCCATAGGAGTATCAACTGGCCTAGTTCCCAACAAACCAGTCTCCTCAAGAATATCCAACGCATACTTCCTCTGAGATAAATTGATACCTTCTTTGGATCTTGCAACTTCAATACCTAAAAAGTATCAAAGTCTTCCCAAATCCTTGGTATGAACTGTTAGGGGGGAAAGCGAAACCGAAAACCGACCCGACCGAAAAAACCGACCGATTTTTTCGGTTTTCGGTCGGTCCAAACATGTAATCGGTCCATTTTCGATTTTTTTTAAAACCCACCGAAATTTCGGTTCGGTGTTCGGTTTTAGGACTTTGGACCGAATCCACCCGAACCCGACCGAAAACCAAAAAAAACGAAAAAATGAAAAAATACTAAACCTATGGTTAATATTAACTCATATCCGTAGTTAGTTCCAAACCAAAAAAAAAACGAAAACCGAAGTCAACCGAACCGAACCGAACCGATTTTTTCGGTTGTTGGTTTCGGTTTTGCCGCAATGTCCACCGAACCGATCGGTTCGGTTTTGGCCGGCCGAAAAACCCGACCGAACCGAACCGATTTCACCCCTATGAACTGCTGATGTAAGAAGGTTTTTAGTTTATCAATACCTTGCTGATCATCGCCCGTAATGATGATATCATCCACATAAACAATCAACAATGCTTTCCCTCGGTCAAATGTGAGAGAGAACACCGAATTATCAGACCAACTACGTCGCATA
>NMUG010013255.1:0-10156 GCA_002855965.1 Monotropa hypopitys
CGGGGACCGGTACCCCTTCTTTTCCCCACCTTGCTGCTTAACGGGGACCGGTACCCGCCTTTATGGGGGACCGGTACCCTTTCTTCAGAATTCGATTTTCAAAAAAAAAAATTTCGAACTCATTCTTCTCAAATCATCCCAAACTCAAACTTTTTGCCTCCAAACTCAAAAATTAACTATACCAAAGTGTTTAGAACACTCCTATCACCAACATACTTTGATTTCAAGATCTACAAACCACTACAAAGCCTCTAATCGAAGATTTTTCTCAAGAACACCCAAAAATCCGAAAATTATAAAAACCTAGATCTTGGCTCCGATTCTACGAATTTGATCTTGAGATTTAAGAAGGTTGATACTTACATGATGCTTGATCCGTGTGTTGAATAACTCTCTAGGCAATCAGCTCCTCCTTGATCTTCCTCCTTCTTCTCTCTCTAAAGAGCTCTCCCTCTCTTTCCCTCAAGAACATTACTCTAACTTGTTTTTTTGATCCAACTCCCCCCATCTATAACCCTAAAATCAGGTTTTTAGGATAAAAGACCCTTTTGCCCTTCACTAAAAATTCTAATTGCAACAATACCAAGTCCTAATTATATCTAGGCACCTTCTACTTACTTAATGCTCCTTAATTTAACCTTAAATGCCACACTCCTTCCTTATTTTCATAAATAAGGCAATACATATATTTACGTATTTATAAAAATACCTAAATACCCTTATACAACTTCCTTCACTCCACTTCGCATTCTAACATTTTTTTTGAATTATTATTAAAAATAATCTATAATATTGAACGGGTATTACAACTCTCCCCCTCTTAGTAAATTTCGTCCTCGAAATTAAGATCACAAATCCAATACCACTCCCAGGCTTCTAAACGGCTACTAGCTTACCTCCGAAAGACAACCCTTGGAACCTCCAAAGCATCTAACCACTATTCTTCCACGTCCCTCTACTTTTTTGACACAAGGCTTTTACTTTTCAAAGATTTGACAAGTTCCAATGGTTCACAACCTCACATCGATTATTCCCCATCTTTAATTCATTTCTTCTCCTATTCCCACAATCATTTTGCAAAACGGAACAAAAATTCCAATCCCCAACATCAATACCAATACAATTCCTCATTACGGACATTAAGTTTCCTTACAACGACAATAAAAATCTCCAATCAATGATATCCTAAGGACTTAACATCACAAACGTCCTTGCCACTTGCTCTTAAAATGTCAAATGACTAAAGTTTCATCCACTCATGATGAACAAAATAAGATCGACCTAAGTCTTCTCTTACGCTCCCAAATTCTACTTCAATCATCACTCTACTCTACTATCTCTCCATGGCCTTTAATTCACATTTTTCTATCACCACAAGGTTTTTATACAATTCATGACTTAGTCTGTCCAAGACTTATCGTAGTTTTACGCTAAGGTGCACTATGCTCCTTCCTTTCAATCTCGTATTCCTTAACCGCAATGGAACTCAATTCATCTCAGTCGAAAATTTCATCTCTATGGCCTCTACCACACTCCAATCACAACAACATAATTTGAATAGCAATGCTAGGCACAACTCTCTTTTTCCTTACAACAACAAGACCTACCATAGAGTTACCACAAGAACACTTAGTTCCTAATCCCAATCCCAACTCATAACAATTTTATAGGAATCACTTCCTTAGAGACTATTACACAACATCAGCACTCTCCAAACTAGCTTGGTACTCACGTTATGATAACTCTAATCCGAACTTACCGTTACCTCATAACAATACTTTGCTATCCACATGAGGAGTCAACATTCTCTTCCATAGCAATTACCTAAAAGAATTACCTTGAAATTACGTGATACTGCTACTATTTCCACACTTTGCTCACAAAAGTCAATCGTCTCAATAACTGAACAACACTTTCGTGTATTCTTACAAAATCTTCCAACATTCGAATAACTCTCTACCATAGACCACAATTTTACAGGTGCAACTCTTACCAACTTTGAAGTTGCATAACTACCTACAACCTCACTCTCAAAACGTGCCACGAATATCCTAGGATTTTATTTCCCAAATCAAATCAAAAGTTTAGGCGTACCAATATTACCCTCCAGATTTCATACCCTCGAGCTCAATCTCTAACCGCATGGAACATTTAACCACACTCCCACTCTTTCACTTCTGAGTCTAACATCTCTCGGCACAATTTCACTAGCCTCAACAATAGGAGTTCACCATCTTGGTTACAAAATTTAAACTCAACTCCAATAAGAAAATTAACAACTTCCTATTGATATTCATCACGGTTAAGACCTCTTTTGCTTAGCCAAATGACCACGATCCCACTGAGTCTAGCCCATACAGTACTAATCACTCCCAACGACTTAACATTCATTTTTTCATTACTCTTGGAGTTGTCCAACCCGACTTAGCAACGACCAATTTCCCTTGCCACTACTTTCATACTCGGAATTTACAAGAATTTCTCTCAGTCAATAGTTCCCTCTTATCACTATTTCAACCCCCACTATAGTCATCAATCCTTTCTTTTTAACTTCTTAAGATCATTCTCATCCTTTCCTTAGTGACTCAAATCTTATGCCACCCAATTGAACCATACAACAATATAACTCGACCGAAAAGGTCTTGATAATCTTCTAATATCAATCTTCTAATCCAAGAATTTGTCTTGGTGGACACATATCAACCTCTTATGTAACACTTCCTACTCCGGTTTATGCCAATACTTCTAACAAGGATAGGTCAGCTCAAAATATCGCTCGACACTACCAGAAGTTTCACCCGCAACTTATTACACAACCTCTTTCCTCTCAATTTCTAACAATCCAATACTCAAATACTACTCGCACTCTTTCCAAGTCGATAATACACTAAGGTTTTCATCCAGTCACGATCCCAAGGAATATAAACTATCCATACGAGTTCTACTCAACCCAACTCTCTTATCACAAGGACATCATCAAGATATCACTCACATTCCCTTCTCGACGACTTTTCATCCACCCTGAAACAATTTGACTGTAAGGCTTATTAAAAATTTTGCGTAAGCCTCATTAACAATTTTCTGCACAAACAGTTAAATTTCTATCAACTGTCCAACCATGGACTTATCATTAGTACACATGTACTACCATTCCACATCATTTCCAATCTACAGGTCACTAGATTGCTTAGCATGACATACATGCTTTCGTGCAACCATCATATTATTATCATATTGAGTACATAAAATGTGATTCACTATCAAGTACCAATTATTGAAAAACAGTATCTTTTGCACTTTTGCCTGCACCACTCGTCACAACTCTGCAATCGATGCTGGAAGTCATCTCTATTGCTGTGAATATTGATTGCTTGGCATCCATTCTAGTTGCACTCGAACATTTGAACCAATGTGTCTTCTCAGTACATGCTCTCACCCATAGCATAGTACTCCACAACGGGTACATCCTGTAAAAACCATTGAATCTCTCTCACCCAATTGTCGGCAAACACCCAACTTTTTCTTTCCCCTCATCCACTTTAAAAATCTCACTTTCCCACATTCCTCTTTTGATTTCCACTTGACGCTGTTGAACACCAAGTCATAATATGTCCTTTCTCACCACAATAGGATATACCATTTTATCGGTTTTAAGAACACAATTCTCAACCCAAGGATTCACTGAACACATCTCGATGAACACTACATTACTCACTGACCATTAGTCATCATCTAATTTTCACTACTTTACTTCCTCTTCTCATTATGTGGTTTAGCACCATCATTCTCACCACCCAAACTTTCATAACTCAACTCCTAATACACTTCACACTACTACAACCCAATATATTTGTTTCCACAAATTCGAACTTGCTTATTTCAGGACCACTATAATATTTCCCCCAATTTCGCAATTTTTCTCTTGGCCCTTCTAATCACAATCTCCAAGCACACCAAATTTCATTTTTCGAAAGAAGCCAAATAAACTGCCCCTCTCGACATCCAACCATTCCAAACTTTCCAACTCTTTTTCTTCCCAATTCACTGATTCTAGTATATTTGAATAAAAACCCAATTCTTGCCTCAAATTTCCCCACTCTAATTTCCATTCACCTCAAGGTACAAACATTTTATCTAGCACAAGTCCATAATATTCTGAGAGAAACCACCACTAAAACTCTTAACCAATATTTTTCCAAGGAATCATCTTAGACACAATTTATATTACCTCTGCTAAAAATATCTCACTCTCAAACATAGAATGATACTCTCACCTCTCCACTCCCCAATTTATCTCCAAAATATCATCAATTCCTTCTATAACCATTCTCAATCCATCGCTTCACTAGGCATTACTACTCGCCCAAACTCTTCGAAATCAAACTTTAAAATTTTACAGTCAAACCAACCTGTCTTCCTGCCATTTGCCTACGCCACTTGGTCCTCCATCCTTAGAGTTCCGCACTGAAATCGAATAATTCCCCTCTTTCTTACTTGACTGATTCCCTGTACTGTCTGATCATTGCACAATGTTAAATTCCTGCCACACACTTAGACAAGAAACATGGTGGAAACAAGTGTCAGATATAAAACGCACGCGTTAGTCAACACACCTCAATAACTCAAGCATGACTCAACATCCTATGGTCCACTACTACTTCTTCACCACTAACTCCACCTCCTAGCATTTTGTTATATTGTGCTTTCTATTCGACTCTCCAAGAATTCACACTAGAAGGGAACGTTGATCAGGCATCCTTCTAATTAGATTTCGAGGTAAGTCTCATAGGTGTCAAGACACACACAATAGTTCCAAAACACTACTTCAACCCATCCCATCACATTCCTCAATCTCATACCTCAAGTACAAATTCCATCAATCACTTGGTCCCCTAACTCGGACCTACCAACCTAAGCTCTGATACCAAGTTGTAACATCCCTTACCAAACTCACGAATAAAAATGCGAAATAAAATTTTTTTTTATTATTTAACCCAAGAGTCAACAATTTTCTAAAACAAGTATTAGCTAGCCACAAAGGCAAAACATGAAACTCAAACCATTGATATTCTTCTAATAAACCGACAAGTACCAAAAATTATTTCTAATGGACAAGTACTACAAGAAAGGACAAAAGTACAATTATAAAACAACATGGTTCCTCGAACCAACTTCCAAGTGCACCTACTAAGTGCCATTTCCATCAAGCTATGCTTCAAGCTATCCATCCTAGTCCATGCTTCCAAAGGATCTCCTCACCAAGCTAAGTAGTGGACCGCTAGCTCCAAGTCCTAGTTTCCAAGCATTTAAGAAAAACACAAGGAAACCAGAGTGTGAATAGGATATTTTGATTTCACAATTGCAAGAGATTTATAAAAACGTACAAGGATTATACTTGCAAGAAATAAGGGTCCAACCCCTTAGAACACATACTTCCAATCCCATGCACCCCATGCTTTTACATACGTATATGGCCGCATCCCATGTTTTACTTCAAAAACATTTTAACATTTCTCTTTTACAATAAATTGGAACCACAGCTCCCAAGATCAATGAGCCGTCAACCCACAGTATTGACCTCGACCCAATGATAAAATACCGTTGTACCGCAGTCACAACCTCGACATATACATACAAGCCGTCAAACCGCAGTATTGACCTCGACTTGCCGCATCAAAAAGGAATATTTCCCTCTATTGGCCATGAAAGCCTACATTCATCCATTTCCATTTATTTGGAACCACAGCTCCCAAAATCTATGATTTTCATAAAATCATGCATATGATACATATGCAACATGCCATGCAATTTCCCCCAATTTAGTACAATTACTATTAGAAAGAAAATGTGCAATCATCCCATAAGTTGGGTGCTCCACCCATACGTTCACATACATATGTCCGTGTGTATCATAGTGTATTTATCATGCTCTAATTCATTCAATCATCATGCATAAAAACATTCCACAATTTAACTAAGAAGAACATGTACTTGAAATACATGCAAAGTACTCTCAAAATATTAAATCCATACACTCACCAGAGCCGTTGATCAAACCTTTATCCTTGCCTGGTTCAAACTCTTTCCTCGTCCTTGAGTAAGGCCTCAATGCCTTCCTCAATATCCCTGTCAAAACAATTACAAATTCCAGTCCGCATGAATTATAGTTTTGACAATAAAATAATGAAAACATTAAGTCGAATCAACCGAATTGATAACCATCTTTAACCACTGATTAGAGTCTTTAATTAACTCCTAAAACCTTCCAAACACATCTTAGGTCCATAACCGAACCCCCGGAAAACCCCCAAAAATCTGCCAGAAAATCCTTAATGGGGGACTGGTACCCACCTTTTTGGGGGACCGGTACCCTCCCCTTCTCCCATCTCACTGCTCAGCGGGGACCGGTACCCGCCTTTATGGGGGACCGGTACCCCCAACATTTCCAGCCCGACTGACCAGCGGGGACCGGTACCCCACAAACACAGGGAACAGTACCCCTTCTTTTTCCCTCCTTGCTGCTTAACGGGGACCGGTACCCGCCTTTATGGGGGACCGGTACCCGCCTTTATGGGGGACCGGTACCCTTTCTTCAGAATTCGATTTTCAGAAAAAAAGTTTCGAACTCCTTCTTCTCAAATCATCCCAAACTCAAACTTTTTGCCTCCAAACTTAAAATTTAACTATACCAAAGTGTTTAGAAAACTCCTATCACCAACATACTTCAATTTCAAGATCTACAAACCACTACAAAGCCTCTAATCGAAGATTTTTCTCAAGAACACCACAAAATCCAAAAATTATAAAAACCTAGATCTTGGCTCCGATTCTACGAATTTGATCTTGAGATTTAAGAAGGTTGATACTTACATAATGCTTGATCCGTGTGTTGAATAACTCTCTAGGCAATCGGCTCCTCCTTGATCTTCCTCCTTCTTCTCTCTCTAAAGAGCTCTCCCTCTCTTTCCCTCAAGAACATTACTCTAACTTGTTTTTTTGATCCAACTCCCCCCATCTATAACCCTAAAATCAGGTTTTTAGGATAAAAGACCCTTTTGCCCTTCACTAAAAATTCTAATTGCAACAATACCAAGTCCTAATTATATCTAGGCACCTTCTACTTACTTAATGCTCCTTAATTTAACCTTAAATGCCACCCGGAGCCATGGTGATGGACGGAAGGTTATAACCGAGTCAAAGCTCGTGCCTGCCGGAGCCATAGGGATGGATGAATTGCCCAGAGCCATAAGGTGGATGACAGGTTATAACCGAGTCAAAGCTCGCACCTGCCGGAGACACGGTCTTCATTGCAGCGACCCGGCAAAGCTAGACGGTCGGTCTTCGGGATGGGTAGACAATCCAGAGCCATGGTGATGGGCGGTCGGGTTATAACCGAGTCAAAGCTCGCGCCCTCCAGAGCCATGGTGATGGATGGCAGGTTATAACCGAGTCAAAGCTCGCGCCTGCCGGAGCCATAGGGATGGATGAATTTCCCAAAGCCATGGGGTGGACGGCAGGTTATAACCGAGTCAAAGCTCGCGCCTGTCGGAGCCACGGTGTTGAGTCCTGGAAAAGCAATGAAGAACATAGAGAAGGGGTAACAAAGAAATGCATTTCATTAGATAATAGAAATTGACAAGTTTCACAATTTGGGGGATCCGTTTGGCATTCGCCGGATCACGGGATCATTGGGATATTTTCTTCACCCTGGTTTGGCTGGCATGCATTAGGTCTAGCGGCCGGCATCCTGCGCTGATCGATCCACTTGTCGAGGTGGCCTTGTCGGGCCAGGTGCTCCAGGTAGGCTTTGAACGGGAGGCAGGATGTTGTGAAGTGTCCCCTTTCCCGGTGGTAGGTGCAGTAGGCCTTTCCGTTGGGATGCCTTTCTCCAAGCTTGTAATCCGGCTCCCTGAAGAACAACTCGTCCCTGATGAGCCACAGGACAATGTAGATTGGCTCTGTAAAAACCGTAGTCTCCGCCACATAGTCCTCCGGCTTTGGAGCCTTCCTTTCTCCTATTTTCACCATATTGACCTGCCTCCAGTTGTGCTGAGCGGGGGTAGGCCGTGCCTGTGGGGGTCAGATGGAGGCACGCTGGGCCAAAAGTCCTCCAATTGACAAAACTTGTCAATCATTTGCATCAGATCATCCATGTTCCTTGTAGGATGAAGCATGAGCTCCCGGAGCATGGGACTTTCAGACTCTAATACGAGCTTAAAGAAGGGGGTGGTGACTCCCTGATCGCAGTTCTGGATGTCATTGTACAACTCCCAGTAGCGGTCGGCATATTGCTGGAGAGTCTCGTACGGTCGCTTCCTGAGACTGATCAGAGAGTCGACATCTTTCCTTTGTTTTCCGCTAGTGATGAAGCGGGCAAGGAAGGCCCTCTCCAGATCTCTAAAGCTCCGGATGGAACGGGCGGGAAGCTTATTGAACCAAAGCGAGCCCTGAGTGCCAAGGCTCGTGGGGAAGACTTTGCACAGGACGACGTCGCTTGAGGAGTAGAGCGCCATGATCTGTCGGAAATAGATGAGGTGGGTGTAGGCATCGGTCTTTGGATCATACCTGGTGAATTTTGGCAAGCTGAAACCAGGAGGGAGGACGGTCGATTCGACGGTCCGGGAGAAGGGAGAAAGACTGAGCTGCTCCAGGCGAGCATCGACAGCATGAAGGGCCTGCCCAGAGGGGGGTTGGTGTGGTGGTCCCTTCGATGGCGCCGATGCTCCCTTCTGTCATCATCTGAAACCGAAGAGCGATGCCGGTGCCTTTCTTCCTAGTCGTGATGGAGCCTCTCCTTTTGTCGACCGGAGTCCTCTGTTTCTGGCTAGAAGTCCTGGAGGTCGCGTGGACGGACTTCGACAAACTCCCCCTTCGTATATGTAGAGCGGGACAGACTCAGAATTCCTGGGGCGCCTTCCATTGCCCTCTGAGCGGTCTGTCCGACGCTCATGCCCTTCAGCTACTCCTTTCCCTTTGCGCTCCCTGTCTTCCTTCGACTTGTGCCAGTGTTGCCGCTGTCCTGAAGATTGTGAAGCCGAGTCTGTGGCGTCGGCCATCCGAGTCACCTAGTCCCGAAGCTGAGCAATCTCTGCGTCCCTTTCTTTTAGCATCCGGTCCATGGCCGCAGCATAGGCCGATCCAAGTTCTGGCGTAAGGCCAGAAGGGGAGGCGAAGAGCCCCAGAGAAACATGCTGAGGAGGAGGAGGAGGGGGAGGGGCGATGGGAAGAGTGGGGTCCTGGTGCGTCGGTGTGTTGTTACCATCTTCCTTGAAGGATAGCTCGAAATAGGGGCAGACAACTGGTTTCCACTGAGGTTGGTGCTAGCGTCCCACCGTGAACGCCAATTGTGGTAGCCAGTTTCTGCTGAACGGGTCCCTTCGGTGGCTGATCCTTCCTCAAAGAGGTGCCGAGAGCAGGTTGAGGCCCAGCACGGGTATAGCTATACTCCTGGGTACCAGAAGAGGCATTTTGATGGGTACAAGCTAGCACTGGCGACAGCCCAAGTGCTGGCGACCCACCCTTCCCAGAAGTATGGCGGATGCCCGTCGGTGGTCCTCATCCCTCTAGAGGACACCTTTCCGGAGGAAGAGGAAGAAGAAGATGCAGCAGTCGTCAGGGAGGGAGACCAGCCATGACGGGATTGTGCTTCTTTTTCTTCTTTTTTGTTTATTTTTGAAAAAATTGTATCCTTCGGCCTGCCGGACTGTTATCTCCTTTTTTGTTCAGCTTAATGAAATGTGTGGGCGTTTCTGTTTTGTTTGCTTGGTTTGTGGAAAAATGTTTTTGAAATTTGCAAACAGTTGGTCTCCGGATAAGTCGAGGGTTTTACCAATTCCCTCAAATGATCCGGATTTCTTGTCCAGTGGGATGGAGCCCGACAGGAGACTGCCGAAGGCTTGGTTCCTGGAAGTTGCGCTAAGGCCGACAGAAGCCTGGCAGATGACCGCCGGAGGCTCAACCTTGTAGCGAAAATCCTTGACCGGAGGCCGGTGCAGACGACTGCTGAAGGCACGGTCAAGGAACGAACCCATGAGGGTATTATGCTAGGACCGACAGAAGCCTGGCGGATGACCGCCGGAGGCTCGGCCATTGTAGCGAAAATCCTTGACCGGAGGCCGGTGCAGACGACTGCTGAAGGCTCGGTCAAGGAACGAAC
>NMUG010013256.1:0-10155 GCA_002855965.1 Monotropa hypopitys
AATACTATATTTGTGTAAATAATGCACCATCAAAACTTAGGGTCAACACTTTTCTTTACGATGAGTCAAATGTGAAACTTTGAAAGAAAATGAAATATTTTTAAATATAATGAGATCCATTGCATTGCATCATTTACATTCCTTGCATTGTCACACATTTGTACCCAATATTATAGACATTAGGAGGTAGACTATCTCTACCAGGCGGTGGTGCCTGACCCTCTACTTTTGTAGGACCTTTCCTCCTTGACTTGGAGTGGCTGCGGAATCCTTTGTTGGACTTGGATCTGGACTGGACAGTAGATGATAGGTTGCATTACTTTTCAGTCTCAGCATTTCTTTTCTTTTCTATTGGCCGCCTTGTATAGGATAAATTTATAAATCCTATTTTGGCCTTTCTCTTTTATTTGGGGCACTGTTGTACATGATTGTGTTATAAAACCCTATTCGCCTCTTTTATTTGTATCAGAGTAGCGCAGGCGTGTGTTGTAATAATTATTGTGGTGGATTGTGTAGCGTAGTTGATTAGTACTTACCCTTTATTTTTGTATACTCTTACCCACTTAACACTTCTAAAAAAAAATATACTTCAAAATTTGGGAGTGTTACATGCTGCGTAGGAGACATTCCTTTATCTGGTCTCCTCAAAAGTCGTGAAAGCCGATATGACAGTTGCACGCATCGTGGGCATGCCTTGGAAATCTGGGATGCTGTTCCCGACGAGAATATTCTCTACAACCTTTGTCATGCCTATCGGGCCGACGCAGTGCTGACCACAGAGCATGACCGAGGGGAGTGATGTAGTACTCGCCATTCGACATGATTTCTTGGGCTCCCCTACCCTATGCTCCCTTCTGCCGCCTGTGCCGATACAGCACCTAGAAGACCCTTATCGGCTACTGGAATTCTCATAGGCCTTTACAATAGCCCCTCAATCTTTCCTTTAGAATCTGCCGAAGTGGTGTTGACTTGTATCAGAGAGAATTTCTACTTATCTCTTTTATGTACTGCTTTGCTATTCCCTTGTTACTAGTCGGCAAGCCATGGGCTGAGATGATGCCGAAGTGATTGTAGAAATTTACATGTCGGATGCAATGGGATGATGTGTTGCATAAGATGAGATCAATTGAAGCTCAACACATCATCCCTCACACTAGAAATCACTAGGACTCTCAAAACAGATGTATAACAGAAACTCAGAAATGTATTTATTGAAGTGAATATTTCAGTTTTTAAATGAACTAAAACTAACTACTATTTATAGGCAACAAGTAATAGACACGCTTCTCACATTCTAGCTATTTACAAATCAAGCCATTGTTGAACTGGCTAAGGCAGATCTATCACTGAACCGAAGTGATCTGAGTGAACTTAAGTAGTCTATTGAAATAGTCGTGCTTTACCGAAAGAACATAGCGGCCAATTATGCTTTTCTGGAAAATCAGCATTGAACACAAGAATACAGACTTGCTTTACCAGAAGATGAACTCTAATATACTGGGAACATCTAATTTTTCAGAAGAACACATCTGTAATACCAGAAGACCAAAGAGACAATGATGAGTATTTTATACTGCGGAGCTGAATGTATTGAGCAACTGAACTGATCTGAAGTCTAATCTTCTTAACATTCCCCCTCAAGCTAATGTCGGCTGAGGCATGATCTTGATACAACAATACAGTAGCAGAACAATGTAATGTATCCATTAGTAACCACACTGTGATAAGAGAAAGATAGCCAGAAAATGTTTTCTAAAGAAGTTGTTAAGCATTTTAGATGAGCTTTGATAAAAGAAAGAAAATGAAATGAAAACATAGCTTTGAGAAAAGAAATGAAAACATCTTAGCCATTAGGCCATCAGATGTAAAATCAAAAAGAAATGTTTGTGCATTCAAGCAACAGAATAGAGAACAAGAAAAATATTTGAGAAATCAAGGAGTGAACATTCAAGAACAAACATTGTCACTACTTGATCATGAAATGTTCTTTCATGTCAAGGCAATGTACTATCACTACAATGCTTTGAGATGCCATAGAATACAAGTAAACAGCAAACCGTTAAGTAAATGATGCGAGGAAAGTAGAACAGAAAGTATTGAAATAGCCAGTAATTTGACTTGAGCTGTGGGAAAACAAAATAGAAGTAAGAATGAAAAACAGTTAGTCGTTGGACTGAAAACTATGATGAAACAAAGATTGGAAGAATTAACAAAGAAAAAGAATAATGAGATCACACAAAAATTTGCACTGTCACTACAAAATTTCGAGATGATCCTTCAAAACTGATCTATGCACTGCCACAACACATATCTGAGTTGTCTTTGAAACTCAATGCAGCAAGAAGTAACTCTATTGATAGAAAGAAGAACATTGTTCTATCAATAGAGATTAAGAAAGAAAAATGAAAAGATTTGAAAAATGAAATTTGTTTTTGAGGCTCAGAATATCTCAGATGATTTGCTGTGGTTTATCGGAAAAGATCGATCTTATTTCCGGAAAATGAAGTAACAACTGACTGTTGAGGAATAACTGCACTGTATAATCATCAAAGTTTTACCACAGAATGAGATTACTTTTCCCGGTAAATGAGCATTCAATTTCAATTTCAAATCTACTGTCAAACTTGAGACTGAATTTCCTATAATGCTTCAGATCTCAGCTACTCTCTAGATCGTAATAGCTCAATCAACTTCAATTGATGTATAAAACATAATCCGAGGTCAAATTTTCAGTCAATGGAAGTCATCAAAATTTTTCAGCATTTCAGTTAAAAAATAGAGTATAATCAGATCTGATGAAATCGATCTGTAATTGTTCACTTTCAGCATCAATCAGACTGTAGGTGATCCAATCCTTCAAATTTGAGCTTAAACAAGGTCAATCTGCTTATTGTTTAGACAATCGAAGAAAGAAAAAAACTAGAATTGCAGGTGAGATATAAATTTTTTGGATCTTCACTCGTGAGAGCTTGATCAGCTCTGATACCATGTAGAAATTTACAAGTCGGATGCAATGGGATGATGTGTTGCATAAGATGAGATCAATTGAAGCTCAACACATCATCCCTTACACTAGAAATCACAGAGACTCTCAAAACAGATGTATAACAGAAACTCAGAAATGTATTTATTGAAATGAATATTTCAGTTTTTAAATGAGCTGAAACTAACTGATATTTATAGGCAACAAGTAACAGACACGCTCCTCACATTCTAGCTATTTACAAATCAAGCCATTGCTGAGCTGGATAAGGTAGATCTATCACTGAACCAAAGTGATCTGAGTGAACTTAAGTAGTCTGTTGAAACAGTTGTGCTTTACCGAAAGAACATAGTGGCCAATTATGCTTTTTTGGAAAATCAGCATTGAACAGAAGAACACAGACTTGCTTTACCATAAGATGAACTCTAATATACTGGGAACTCCTGATTTTCCGGAAGAACACGTCTATAATACCAGAAGACCAAAGAGACAATGCTGAGTATTTTATACTGTTGAGCTGAATGTATTGAGCAGCTGAACTGATCTGAAGTCTAATCTTCTTAACAGTGATGTTCTCTAGACCCCTGAACCAGACTGGCTCCCGATTCACTGGGACTGATGGAGTGATGTCAACTTATTTCTCATGAAGCTCTGACGCAAATATTGAATATATTACCATGCGTCACCCTACGATTGGCTAGTGTTATGGCTAGTCTAACCATTGGCATGCATGGATCCGGCTATCAGAATTCATTAAATAGTGATCCATGTGTCATCGCATGGTTGGCCAACACGTCGGTGGATTTGACTGCTCGCACGCGCCACCTTAGATCCTGAGATCACAACTGTCAGATACCAAATGGTATCCATATGGCATCATGCCATTAGTCGATGCCATAATGGACGTGACATTTGGCACACGTCGGTCCAAATCTGGTGGTGTTGCTTTAGCTCCCCATTTAATGTCTTGGCCACGTGGTGCTCTGTGATTTGTTGGGCCATGTGGTCCTATCAGCAACTTCTCCCCTATAAATATATCACATGGGAAAGGAGAGAGAGTTTTTAAACTTCGCTCTCTCTCCCTCTCTTGCAATTTCCGACTGACTTCAGATGAACTTTCGATTCGTTGTAGTCCGAGTGATTTTGACCCTTCTTCTTCCTACAAATTGCTCTAGTAAGATCACCCTTCCTTCTTCATTGTTTTCACTAGATTTTTGAATGATTTCAACCTTTTGTTTGAATGATTTTGTGGAGGAGGTTTCCATTGTGTTGGTGGATTTGTGGTGGTGCACTGGCTGCACCACCGTGCTTCCAGCGATCTCCCTTTCTAACCTTTGCCCTGTCCCAAGCCGGCATAGGGTGGTGACTGTCCTTCCCCTGGGCTAGATGCTCGTACGACCTTATTTTATTTGAACCTTTGTCGAAGGGAGGAGTTAATGTGCCGAAGGGACTAATGTAGCTTTTTTATTTTAGGTTTTTTGCAAAATGGCTCCCAAGAAGCATTCTGACAAATATCGACTCCTTCTCTCCTCCAGCCCATTTGTGAGGAATTTCTGGGAGGATTATAATGACTCGGCTTACGTACAGATCTCCCTGGTGACATGATATGACTTGGAACCGGGACTGGAGTATATTCATATTCTCATCCTTGCCATTTTGGAGGGGGAGTACACTTCCCGCTGCATCCCTTCCTATGTCAATTCTTCAACAAGCTCAGCATCATGCCACCGCACATGATGATCAATGTCTTCCGGATCGTGATGGGGATTGCCAAGTTGAATGAGACTCTGGAAGACCCTCTTACATTCGAAGATCACTTCGGCCACTATACCATCGACTTCAACAAAATCTCAAACAAGTATTACCTTGTCCGTCGGCCAACCAAGGAGGGAGTCATTGTGGGGTTGTCGGACTCTAACAAATATGCCAATGATTATATAGTAGTCTCCGAAAATTTTGAGCCCCAACCGACTCGCCATCCAATCCCTCGGTAGCCCATCAAATCGGGTAAGTCGACCATCTTTCTAGTCGGTATTTCTTACTTGTTATTTCACTGACAGTGCTTCTTCTTCCTTTGTAGCTTCCTACTTAGTGTCGGCGCTTAAGCAACGTGTCGAGCTTGACAGAATCTTGGAGGTTTCGAAACTTAAAGAAAACAAACGATCGACCCCATTTCTCCTCGGCTACACTCCCTTGTATACCCATACTTTGGGGTCTCGAATATTGGTAGAGGTTCTTCCACATCTGGCATCGACGAAAACGAAGGGATATGTCTCGCCCTATCCGCAAGCTGAAATACCCTTTGCATCCATCATTTACCGAGCTAGCTGGAACTGGTTCTTTTGTGCCAAAACCTATTGCCGATCTGTAAAGGCCTAAAAGGCAACGTGAGACCGACACGACGGAGACCGTCCCCATACAAGTTCTATAGCCTGAGGAGGTGGTTGTGGAGCCGCCTCCAAAAACAATGCTCCGGAAATCCCACCCCGGGACTTGGAACCTGATCTTTTGTACAACGACATTCGGTCGACATCCCATGATAGTGTGGCAGATAGGCCAAACATGGCCGTAGCCCATGCCTTCTGTCTTATGAAAGATAAGGCGGATCTACCGGAGGGGCTAAAAGAGTGCTTACTCGGCATGGTACAATACCATACACATGTACGTAGGTTATTCTTGTCGTTTGTTGAGTGTTGGTGCTGTTCTAATTGTGTTGTGTTTCAGGCTATGACCTATGCCGCCAGTATGGAAGAGAGAGTGTCACGCTGCCTTCACTCATATGCCACATGCCGAAGGAGCAAGGATGAAGCAATTTCTAAGTTGGAGGGATCCCATAAGCATATCCAATGCATGAAAGCACAGCTGGAGGAGGACGGAGTGGCTTTGAACGAGAAGATTTAAGAGGAGATTGAACTCAAGGCTACGAATATAAGTCTCTTGGCCAAAAATGAATAGTTGGCGGGGAAGAACATAAGACTGGTGGCCGAGCTTGAGGTCTTGAAGATCAAGGATGTTGCTGAAGTCCAGGCTTTGGAGGATAAATTCTTTAACATGGGCTATGATGAGGCTGAGGGGATTTATGAGGCACAAGTCAACGAGATACGGGAGCTGGTCTTCAAAAAGATCTAGCTACTGACTCTTCAGTGTGCTGGCAACAAGGATCCGTCCTGAACTAGATTCCGGCATATGATTCACTGCCCCTGCCGACTTGTCTTGCGGCCCTTCCTGCTTCGGAGGACCCTGCATCATCGGCCACTATTCCTCTAGCGGATCCACTTGTTGTAGCCTAGATTTCTTTTGTACTTTATTTTTGTTCGACTTTATTCTTTTGACGACCTTCTTCTACCTCGACTCTTCCGACCATGCCTTTTATGGAATGAACTTTCACGTTTTATTTTTCACATCTTTTGTCTCGGTAATAGTTTCATGTAACTGACCTCTTCCCCTCACTAAAGAGAGGGTGCCGACATTAGGGACCTTTCCATTAGTCTTCGACGATGGTGGCTTACTTTGTGACTGCTTCAGAAATTCCACTAAACAAGATGTGTGCATGCTTTTAAAGATAAAAGGCAACTTCTTATGTTGCTTCAGTAATCCACCGACAAGATGTTTGCACCATTTTAAAGATAAAAAGCAACTTCTTATGTTGTTTTGGAAATTCCACCAAACCAAGTGTTTGCACAGTATTAAAGATAAAAGGCAACTTCTTATTTATTGCACTGACAATTCCACTGAACAAACAACTTATGCACAATTTCATAGATAAATGTCAACTTTTATTTATTGCTTCGAAAATTTCACCGAATGTACAGTTTGCACGATTTGAAGATAAAAGGCAACTACATGAATGCTTAGACAATTCCACCGAACAAACTGACGCACAATTTAAAGATAAAAGGCAACTATTTCTATGGTTTTGGAAGTTCCACTGAACCAGTGCTCCGACTATTTTTAATGATAGTATATTCGTAGGTTTGTCGCATTCTACGGCCTCA
This sequence comes from Monotropa hypopitys, assembly GCA_002855965.1. Lineage (NCBI taxonomy): Eukaryota > Viridiplantae > Streptophyta > Magnoliopsida > Ericales > Ericaceae > Monotropa > Monotropa hypopitys. Next base: position 6,979 of record NMUG010013256.1, read on the forward strand.
GTATGCGGATGCCGTCAAGTCCTTTGATTCGGTAAGCCCCCGTTCCAATCTGCCTAGTGACCTTGTACGGTCCTTCCCAGTTGGGTCTGAGTTTGCCGTCAGAGCTCTTCTTCTTGTTACCAACGACCTTTCTAAGCACAAGATCATCTATCTTGAAAGTTCATGGCCTTATCGACCGGTTAAAGCTCCTGGGCATTCCTTGATAGTAAGCTGCTATTTTGATTCTTGCCCTGTCTCTCCTCTCTTCGATAACGTCTAAGTATTTATCCATTACCGTATTGTTTGAGGCTTCATCAAATGACTGAGTTGTGATGGTTGGCAATCCTACTTCGAGTAGGACTATAGATTCCATGCCGAAGGCCAGTGAGAATGAAGTTTGCCATGTTGATCATCGAGGAGTTGTTCTGTAGGCCCAAAGAATGCTATGCAGTTCTTCGGTCCATCTTTCTTTTGCCACCTGAAGCCTCTTTTTGTTTCTGTTCCTGACTGTTTTGTTCAATGCTTCGGCTTGTCCATTACCCTGAGGGTAGTATGGAGCAGAGATGTAGAACTTGATTCTGTGCTCGACGCAGAAGTTGGTGAATAGCTCTCCCACAAATTGAGTGTCATTGTTTGAGATAAAGTCATAAGGGACACCGAAGTGGGAGACTATATTTCTCCAAGCGAAACGCTTGACGTCCTTGTCCTCTATGGTGACCAGTGGTTTGGTCTCCACTCACTTGGAGAAGTAGTCAGTTGTCATGATGAGAAATTTGTAGCCCCTGGTGCCATTGGCATCTTGCCAACGATGTGCAAGCCCCATTGAGAAAAGGGCCATGGGCTGGTGAGGGGGTGAGTTTTTCGGCAGATTGCTGAATGATTGGGGTAAACCTTTGGTATGCGTCGTATTTCTTCACCATCTTATCCCCATCTTCTACTATCTTTGCCCACTAGTATCCTTGGGAAATGGCCTTGTGAGCGAGGGATCTTCCTCTGGTATGGGCACCAAAGCTGCCGAAGTAGCTTCCCATACAGTCGTCTCGGCACTCATAGTCACCATTGATATGGTTTACCACAAGTTTGGGAGTCACTATAGATTGTCAGGTTTCGGATGTCTAGGAATTCGACGGCTCTAAGTCTAGCAAGAAGAGCTTCATATTTGCCTTGTTATTGGAGGAATTGAAATTGATCCGAAAAGAGTGTTCGTGAATTACCAATTCTAGTTATATCAGTAGAACTCCTGCCCTGCTTCCTCAACAATTGGCGGCTCTATCTACAAACATCTTCCAGGATTAACTTGAAATGTCTGAATTCTGCCAGCAATGGGTGCTTCCGGTCGAGGTGAGATGTAACACCCATCCTGGAAATTTAATGATTAAGTTAATTAAAACATGTTTATTCATTCCACTAAGGAATTTATGAGTTAAATAATATCATTAGCATTTGAAAGTGATTTGGGAAACTTTGAGGAATTTTATAAAATTTTATGGAATTTTGAGGGATTATTTGAGGTATTAGAATTAAAACAAATCTGATTAAAAGTTTTAATTAAGTTTTAGGGGCTTTAGTGCAAAGATTAGAAATAAGGGAAGATAGAGTGAGTTAGGAAGAAAGTGTGAAATGAACTCTGTGATGTCATTTGAATGTGAAGCTATGACAGTGAGGTGTATTGCAAATCAATATTTGCATGAATTCGTGGCAATCTGCAATAAAATCTTATCATCAACTGTTGAGGTGTCGTAGGATTGTTGCAAGTATAGGTGAGTTGTCATAAATGGTGGAAGAACAAAATGAATTGAAAATGTAAAGTGTTAAATTATAAATAGGCATATACTTCCTAAGCTATACGAATGTTTTTGGAATTCTGTGAATATATAAATCAATTGTGTGAGAGAATTTTTGAAGAGGAAGTACCGAGAGAGTCAATTCGTAAGAGATGGGTGAGAATAGTGTAGCTTGTTGTTGCAGAAAGTTCGTAGATTGAGGAAGAGGAACAGTAGATGGGTATTTGAGGAAGAACAAGTTCGTAGCAAAACTTCCGGAATTTATTTCGTCCGATTAAGGTAAGATCATTCAAATCTAATAATACAAAGTTGTTCTTAGTTATCAATAGATTATATGTTCCAAATTTGAGGAGAATCAGAGTAGATTTGGTAAGCTAAATCAAAATGGGAGGGAACTTTTGGTAACTAGTAACCCGCACAGGAGGCATTACCGGTAACCCAGTTAGGGAAAACAATGAACAGTAAGAAGGAACCAAATTGTGGCAAAATCGTTTGATTTTTGTATCATTCAATTGGAGTAAGATCTTTCGATTATAAAATATAGTGTTGTTGTACATCATGTGTAGAACCTATGTTTATAATTTGGTAGAAATAGTGGAGGTTTGATAGGATTAAAATCAATTTGAAGTAAAACCCCCAAAATTGCCAGATGCGCAACCGGTAACCAGTATTTATGGCACAACTGGTAGCCGAGTTATTGGTAATGCACCAAACCTAGAAACTAGTATCCCAGCAGCAGTATCTGAAGCTTTGGCTATGATACCGGTATCTGGAATTTGCAAGATACCGGTATCTGATGCCTCAAAAAAATAGTGAATTTAAGGAAAAATAATAAATTTGGGATTTTTAATAAGAAAATGATAAGGGATAAATAATGGAAGATATTTATCTTATATTCTTTAAAATATATTGATGAATTTGTTATTGTGAACTAAAGTTTTGCAATATTGACACATGGAAATTTAGAAAGGAATAAAGGACCATAGAATCAGTACAAGATCATATCCATAAAGGTTTTCGATGAGTAGATTATGCATACTTTAATTACTTATTCGTAGAATGTTATTTGTTAATCAGTATTGTTTAGATGTTTGATTTTAATTACATAACAGTTAAATATACATGATAAAAAAGGTTGTAAGATATAACATGAGATACATGTCGATGAAAGATGAATATAAGAAGACTAATGTGTCGTAAGCTATGAGGCTTTGTAGTAAGCTATGAGTCTTTGTCGTAAGCTAAGAGGCTTTGTCGTAAGTTATGATGCTTTTTCGTAAACTATGAGGCTTTGTAGTAAGCTTTGAGCCGGATCAATCGGCGCAGTCCGGACCCGATCCACATCTCACGGAGCAATCCAGGGCCGTCGGCCTCACGGACCTCCGGCAAATCACTACGGCTGGAGGACAGAACT
>NMUG010013257.1:0-10154 GCA_002855965.1 Monotropa hypopitys
TTTCTTCTATTAATAATTTTAAATTATTTAACAATTATCGAAAGAGGAAGTAAGGAAAATAATAGACCATTTTGTCTTATTATTGGAGTTAAAGAGTTTATTAATGGGATTGATATAGATTTTACATGTTTTTCATTAATAAGCATAAAATAAGGGGGATTAATGGCACACAAGGGTAAATTATAGGATTAGTAAAGGGGCAAGGATGTAAAAAAGGCTAAAAATCTGTCATAGAGAGGTTGTCATTAGGGTAAATCATATTCCCTAATTATGTTGAGAGGTGGCTAGAGAGAGGCAAGAAGGGAGAACAAGGGAGATTGAGGATTTGAGGACTTTAGAGGACGATTTGGATCAAGAGATCAACTTCAAACTCATTCACGATATAAGTATGAATCTATCTATGTATATTTTATCTTTGTTTCATATCAGATTGGGTCTAGATCGAGGATTGAAGTCCAAACTCATTTTGGGAAAAAACCAATAGGTTTAGGATTGATATTTGAAATTTATTATAATTGAAGGTTATAAATGAGTCCCAATCATGTATATTAAGGCCCTAGATGTTAGAGACACTTTGACATGGTTGATTTTAAGGTTTTGAGGTGTTTGGATCGAGTTTGATAAAGTTAGGGACATCCTAGTCGAAAAATTAGCGTTCTGTAGATTTTGGAACAACGAGGAGGGGAACCGGTCGCGGGTCAGGGCGCGACTGGTTGTGCTTAGGTTGCCCAAGGTCGGGTGGGGTGCGACCGGTTGGAGGTTTTGGGCGACCGATTGCACTGGAGTCTGTTGGGGCATGACCGGTTGGGGATCTAGGGTGACCGATTGCGCGTGTGGTTGCTTAGGGCGACCGGTTGCATGTCCTAGGGTGACCGGTTGGACTGTGTTCTGTCCAAAAATTTGGGTAAGTCCTTGGAAGTTGAAAAATGACTAAATAATGTCATGTAAGGATAATTCTTGGTACGTTAAGGCATTTAAAGAATTGATTTATAATTTTCTATTTGCTTACCAACTTATAATTGCAATGTGGACTAAAATTGTAGTTTGATTTGACAGGAACACTCGAGGAAGGCATTAAGGCCTCACTCAAGGGCAAAGAGAAGGTTTGAACATTGGTGCTGGTGAGTGTAAGGATATGGTATCTTTAATTGTACATTCACAAGGTTGTTTTGGTTAACTGTTTATTATTGCATAAGAAGTTAACGGTTATGGTTGTTGTATTAACACGTGATGACATGATGTGAATGATATGCATAGATAGAATGTATGGTTGAGATGGAAAGCATAATATGCACGTATATATATTATGCATTGCCTCCGTGGGACAGATGGTATTATTGGCAACTTGAGTAAGTCCAATTGTTGGCAACCAGCGTAAGTCCAACGGCTGCATGGGACGTACCCAAGAATGTGCGCGGGACGTACGAACTACTACCTATAGTAGTAGCTATTTTCAGGGCATGGGATGCTTAAATCTTTTGAAAAAGGGCTTTGGCCAGTATATATGAAGTATCATGCATAAGATGCATTTTGGAATGAAAGTCATAACTGTTCATATTCATGATTTTCTGTTACTGATATTGCTTGAGTTTTGGAAGTTAAAGATATCATATTCACGCTCTGTTTCCTTGTCTTTGGCTTGGAAATAGGTTGCAGGGTTAGCGGTCCACTACAAGGCTGAAGGTATCTGGATGCTTGGATGGGATTATTTGTTTGAGGTTATCCTTTGGAGGATTTTTCACTGAGACTCTTCTTAGTATCGTTGGTAGACTTTCAATGTCTTTTATTTCAGGGACTTGTATTGGAGATTTTGTAGTAGTTAACTGTTTCATCTTGAGGCTTATTTTCTTGGGAATTTATGAGTACTTGTAGTACGTTTGGGTTTATTTTCGAGGTTACACTTGTTACTTATATTTTATGTTGGCAATTATTACTGGAGGTTTTTATTTAGCAAAGAAGTTCAATATGTTTTTCATTTTTGTGGGTTTTAGAGTGTGGGATGTTACTTGTTGTCTCCACGTGTCATCCTTAGATAACTGGCTTTATAGTTATCGGGAATGAGGCATGACATAAGCCCCCCGATTCTCCCATTGAGGCCAACCATCACCTTGGTAGCAATGTAGGGGAGCTTATAAATAAGGAGAGATATCAGAAACTTGTGGGTCACGTGATGTACTTATCTCACACTAGACCAGATATTTTCGATGTGTGGGGGTTGTGAGCCAATTCATGCATGAACCTCGTACTAGTCATCTTGATGTAGTTTATCGTATTTTGAGATATCTTAAATCTGCCCGGTAAGGAAATTTTTTCTCTATTCAAGGTCACTTGAGATTGGAGGCTTTTAGTGATGCAGATTGAGCTGATTCTATTGACGATCAGTGATCTACTTCTAGCTATTGTACCTTCCTTGGAGGGAATTCGATTATCTGGAGGAGTAAAAAGCAGTCCATGATAGCTAGATCGAGTACAGAGACCGAGTACAAAGCTATAACTCATGGTGTTTGCGAGCTTTTATGACTCCAAACTTTATTGTGTGATTTGGGGTTCCCTAATTGTGGTCGTATGAAGCTCTACTGTGATAATAAGGCTATCATAAATATTGCTCATTGTGGAGGGATAAAGTATGGATGATACATGGCGTATTGGATTAACCAGATGAAGACATTATTCAGTGCGGCCAGAGTGTCAGGTGTGTTGTGTGATGTGAAGGTGATATCTCCTTGCTTGGCATCGCGGATAAGGTCATCTCTGTGAGATTAGGACATCTATGCGGGATGTCACATGGGAGTATTATCATTACTAATTAGATTGTCCATGATTAGCTGGTGACATGTCCAACAGTATAAGAAGAACCTGTTTAGGGGCATGCTTGTCAGATTGTGGATAATCTAGTTGGATTAGTTGTATTAGAATTAATATTAGGACCTTAACCGAAGTAATATAGCCAGTCCGTGCACATACTTTATATAGTACAGTTAGGATTAGGTCTAGAAGGACATTCTAGCAGTACGGCAAGTAGGGTGCACGGGTGGATTATGACGGACGAGGTGAGCCTTATATTAATCAAGGACGTCAGCTGAGGATAAGGCTAGGCCAGTGTGGCAAGCATCTTCAGTGCGGGGTCATGTCAGTGCAGCTGTGGTGCGTACATGCATTGATTGGTTAGTCAGTGACAATGGATGTACGCGTAAGTCCCACATGGTCACTTGAATCATTTTGTGCTATGAAGAAGATAAGAGAAGAAGGTGAAAGGATGCTACGGGGAGGAAGACGAGGAGTCTTCTGTCCGCGTTCATTCCCCCTCCTTGATGAGGAGTCAAGGAGTTGGAAGGTCACCATTAATGAAGAGAGCGGAGATACAAAAGGCAGATTCATCACTTGTGAAAGGTAACTTAATCAGCGGAGGGTCTTCCAAGCCACAGTGGCGGAGGGTCTTCTAACTATTTTGTTTGGTTGCAGAGCATTGTTGTGAGATTGGATAGCAGTTGAGAAGCATTTAACAAGGAAGGAGTTCTAAGTTCAGTCCAGTAGAAGCACTCAACAAAAGTGAGGTATTCACCGTCGACAATTGGCGCCGTCTGTGGGAAACCACACATAGTTGGAGGAAAAGGTTCACGTTTGAAGAGGTTGAAGCAGATATGGCAGTTATCAGAGACAACGAAACAGAAAAGACTCCAGAAGGAGGCAGGATTGTTGGGGATGGGCGAGAAACCCAAGGAAACGACTATATTCCACCCCCAGCCCCTAGGAAGACGAAGAGCCAATCCCGATTTCATATCTTTCTTAGGAGAGGCTCGAGCAAACGAAAGACATGAGAACGACCGACGTTGTGTACGAAGAGGATGAGGAATGTCTGGACATCGAGGACGAGTATGATATGGAAGACGAAAGTCCTAGCCGTTCTAGGTCCTTGGGCTCCCAATTCCAATCCAAGTCTGTTAAAAATGAGGATTTGGTTGAATTGGTCAGGACCCAAGGGGAGACGATACGACGACTGGAGGTTCAGATGAATAAGATGGTGTGATAGAAAGATGAAGCACCATAGGGAAACTGATCTTTGGTTATCCCAGGAAGGCAAAACATCCACACCTGTCCAAGAACATTTGGGGGCCAGAGGATGGCACCCAATGTTCGAGGACCAGTGGGGAGAGCAAATGCTCAGGGAGCGGTGGGTGGCACAAGCAGGGGAGTGCAGGCTCCACCACCTCCTCCGAGAAGAGAGAGGGTGGTCAGGGACCCTCCACAACCCAGTGAGCACCAGAGCAGTACCCGGAGTAGGGGTTCGCATCACACCAACCAGGCTCATCCAGCCAGATCAGTGAACTTAGTACCAGACTTGAGGGACCATTTACAAAATAGGGCCTAGGCCAGATCTGCTCAGAACCAACGAAAGGCTAATCCACAAATGGAGGATTTGAGAAGATGGATAGATGAGAGGTTCAGAGGCAGGGCTACAGCCCAGGAGGGTGTAAGAAAGGCAATTCAACAGATCACCTCAACTCCCCTTTCTCGCGAAATTTCAGACTACAGGATTCCAAGGGGCTTCTCCTTGCCAAACTTTCCCAAGTATGATGGAAAAGTGGACCCAGTGGCTCACTTGAAGGATTTTCAGTAGGCTCTCATCCTTTATGAGGGTGACGAGTTCCTATATTGTAGAATGTTTGCATCCAGCCTAGGACGCATGGCTCTCAGTGGTACCACAAGTTGCCCGCACACTCCGTCACCAGTTGGGGACAGCTTGCAGAATTATTCGTTGGACGTTTCATGACCAGCCGCGCAGCTCCAAAGCATTTTGATTCCTTGACTTCGTTGAGAAAGCGGTCAAGCGAATCTCAGCGTGAGTATGTAGGCAGGTATGTGGAAACTTATAATGATGTGGAAGATTGCACTGAAAAGTAGGCAGTCGCAATGCTCAGATAGGACTCTCATTCGGTGAGAAACTAAGGGAATCCTTAACCTTGAATCCGATGGAGTCCTTTCCCGAGCTCATGGAGAGGGTTGAGCAGCACACTAAGTTGGAAGAAGAGGCCAATAGGGAGGTAGGCTGCACAGCCAACAGGGCTCACCGTGCTCACGTTGTTGAACCGAATGAGAAGAAGAGAAAGAGAAAGAGGTCAGCACGACCATAGTCTCCCGAGAAAGAAGTCAGCGCGGCACCAGTACCGCCACACAGCAAGACAATTTTAATAGGTTTCCACCCCTGAGAATGGAAAGGCCAGGCTCAGCCTCATATAGGGCAATTCGTACAGAATTCAATATCCCGATTTTCCGGATGATCTTCCCATTGCAAAATGAGCCATATTGGAGGTGGCCAGCCCGACAAGGGGGAAATCAAGCAGATTTGGAGGCAACGGATCTGAGGTACAGTTACCATAGAGAATATGGTCACAAAAACGAAGATTGCAGGATGTTCAAACAGTTTTTGAAAGAGTTGGTGGAGGCAGGTCGTTTGCAGCAATACCTAGATCAACACCCCCCACACACAGAACAATAGACAGGTATGGGTGGTTGGGGGTGGTGATTGCTCAAATGAGGACCCACCTCCTGCTGGTCTGATCCGTATGATTCATGGAGAAGAAGAGCAGGTTTCACTCCGAGAATCTAGAGCTTCAAGAGGAAGCTGATGTCAGAACATCACGTCCTGCAGCTCAGACAGAAGAGACAGAGAGAGAATGAAGGGTACACCGCACAAATAGCCTTCTCAGATGAAGACTTGGAGGGGGTCACTGTGCCACACAATGATGCTTTAGTTGTCACTCTGAATATCAACAGGTTTGATACCGAGAGGATATTGATAGACCAGGATAACTCTATAAACATTTTGTATTTATTATCATTCTTGAAGATGGGCTTATCTCAGGAAGATCTAAGGGAAGTTCGGATACCCTTGATTGGCTTCAATGTAGAACCGGTGTGGCCTCTTGGATCCATAGCGCTACCAGTCAAAGTAGGGCATGTCACCAATGATGTGGAGTTCTTGGTCACCGATGTACCTTTTGCCTACAATGCAATTATGGGAAGGACTTGGATGTATAGAATGGGTGCTATCCCGTCCACTTATCATCAGCTGATCAAATTTCCGGGCCCTAAGGGGGTGGAGAGCATTCGAGGAAATCAGAAGTCATCCTGAAATTTCTTTCTTGCTTCGATCAAGGCAGGGCCAAAGTATGAGCATGTTAAGTCCATTGAGGTGCTTGACCAGCCCGTTTTAGATGATGTGGGTGTGGACCCGAGCACCCGTGTGGTCGAGAGCTTGAGAAAGGTTCTTGCCTATGAGTCAGAAAATGATAGGTACTTCCTCCTTGGGGATGAGCTCTCAGGGAGGGAGGCCCTTGAGTATGAGAGGGTGCTTAAGGAAAATATTGACGTATTGGCTTGGACCCCAGCAGAGATGCCTGGGGTTGAGCCAAGCATAATATGTCATCACCTCAACGTGGATCCTTACCATAAACCAGTGATGCAAAGATGAAGACGCTCAGCCGCGCACCACGCAGAGGTAGTTATGGAGGAAATCAGTCATTTGTTGGAAGCCAAGGCTATCAGGGAGGTGTACTACCCCGAATGGCTGTCTAATACCATTGTTGTGAAGAAGAAGAGTGGTGCTTGGAGGGTTTGTGTCGCTTTCACTAGTCTCAACAAGGCATGTCCAAGGGACAGTTTTCCCATGCCAAAGATTGACCAACTAGTGGACTCCACAACAGGGTATGCGCGAATGAGCTTTCTAGATGCTTACAGATGTTATCACCAGATCGCTATGTATGAACCCGATCAGGAGAAAACTGCTTTAATCACTCGCTGGGTTTGTACTGCTATAAGGTGATGCCTTTCGGAATGAGAAACGCAGGTGCCACCTATCAGAGATTGGCTATGCTGATGTTCAGAGAATTGTTAAGGAAGACCATGGAAGTATACATGTACGATATGGTGGTCAGTCCAAGGAGCCGGACTCCCACATATCTGATTTGTGCCAGACTTTCTGCATCTTGTGGTAGTACGACTTGAAGCTAAATGCCTCCAAATGTGCTTTCGGGATGAGTTCAGGCAAGTTCCTGGGACATCTCGTTACCAGAAGAGTAATTGAGGCAGATCCCAGCCAGATAGTTGCATTGCAAAATCTCCGAAGTCCGAGAATGACTAAGGAAGTGCAACGTTTGACTGGGATGGTTGCCGCGCTGAACAGATTCATCAGTCGTTCATCTGATAGATGCAGACCGTTCTTTCAGCTGTTGAGGAAAAGTGCAACCTATTCATGGGGGACAGATAGTGAAGAAGCATTCAAGGAACTTAAGAAGTATTTAGCAGAACCTCCGTTAATTTCCACACCAATTCCTGGGGAGCATCTGACAGTATATCTAGCTGTTTTGGACCATGCAATCAGTGTAGTATTAATCAAAGAGAAAGAAGGAAGATAAGTGTCGGTCTATTATGTGATCAAAACCTTGCTTGATGCCGAGACCAGATATTTGCCGTTAGAAAAGTTGATCATTGCCTTGGTCATGGCTTCTCGCAAACTGTAGTACTATTTCTTGGCTCATCCAATTGAAGTACCAACAATCCATCCGATTGGATCTGTCCTGAGAAAGGCAGATATATCCGGGAGGGTTGCAGCATAGTCGGTGGAACTTAGGGAGTATGATATCATGTTCGTGCCCCGTATTGTCATTAAAGGGCAGATACTGACTGACTTTATAGTAGAATTATCCGCAATACCAGCCCAGATGGCAGTGCGGTACAACCTAGCAGAAGAGAGCCCCGCACATCCTGAGTTGCAAGTCTATGAGCCACCTCCAGATGAGTTGTGGAAACTCTATATGGATGGATCAACTTGTAACAAGGGGTTAGACATTGGAGTTGTGTTAATATCACCAGAGTCTGTTATCCTAGAGTAGTCAGTCCGGCTGGCATTCAGGGCCTCAAATAATGAAGCAGAATATAAAGCCATGCTAGCAGGACTCTCTGGTACACAACAATGTGGAGCCCAACATATTGTGGTTCATTATGACAGACAGTTGGTGGTTAACTAAGTGTCAGGGGAGTATGCCACTAAATATGATAGGATGGCTATCTACGTTGCCGCGGTAAAACAAAAAATGCAGGATTTTAAAACCATATGTCTGGTCCAGATCAGTTCCAAGAAAAATAGTCACGCAGATGTCTTGGCGTGTCTCGCCTCGTCAGTTCTAATGGAGTTCCACCACACCGTTAGTGTGGTCTCCCTTTCAAAACCGAGTATTCAGATTGAGGCTGTATAAGAAGTTAATGACGTTGACCTAGGTCCTAGCTGGATGGATCCTATCCACACCTACCTTAAAGAAGACAAGCTACCCGAAGACAAGAAGAAATCTCATAAGATCAATGTCAAGGCATCTCGTTTTTTGATCTCCCCAGATGGACACTTGTATAGAAAGTCCTTCACTAGACCTTTTTGCGTTGCGTGCACCCATCAATGGTTCATCAATTTCTCTTTGAAATCCATGAGGGGGTGTGCGACAGCCACGCTGGAGGACGGTCTTTGGCCCATAGGGCTATTTCTCAAGGGTACTGGTGGCCCTACATGTAAGAAGATGCCAAAGTCTATGTCCAGCAATGTAACAACTGCCAGCGATTTTCACCAATCATACACACACCTTCAGCAGACTTGGCACCACTCACAAGTCCATGGCCATCCGCTCAATGGGGCCTGGATATTGTGGGGCCATTGTCGACTGCTCGGGGGGCTGTGAAGTATCTCTTGGTAGGAACAGACTATTTTATCAAGTGGATAGAAGCGGAGCCGTTGGCCAAGATCACAAAGCAGAACACAGAGAGATTTGTCTAGAAGAACATTATCACATTATTTGGAGTTCCCTTTGCCATAGTATCAGACAATGACATACAATTTCAAGACTGTTTCAAGAAGTTTTGTTCTACTTACAAAATTAAGAACTACTATGCATCTGTCAGCTACCCATAGTACAATGGTCAAGCTGAGGCCTCAAACAAGACTGTTTTGAATGGAATTAAGAAGAGACTAGAAAAGTCAAAGGAGGCATGGGTTGACAAGCTGCCACTTATACTTTGGGCTTACCATACAACCCCTAGCCGCACGACTGGAGAAATACCTTATTCCCTTGCCTATAGGACAGAAGCTATGATACCGTTGGAGATTGTCATCCCCACTATCCGCACTGCATTAGTGGAATAAGGGGCAATGACCAAGCACTTTCAGTTCAGTTGGATTTAGCAGATGAAAGAAGGGAGCAAACACTGGTCAAATTGGCAGCATACTAGGGACAGTTGGCCAGATTTTATAACAAAAGGGTTCATGTTAGGCAGTTCGGCATCGGGGACCTTGTCCTTAGAAAAGTTTTGGGAACCACAAAAGACCCAGCTGATGGCAAGTTAGGGCCAAACTGGGAAGGTCCATACAAGGTGGTTGGCAAATCAGGTCAGGGAGCATACAAGTTGGTTGATCTGGATGGAAATTCCATCCCCCGTACATAGAACATCTCCAATTTAAAGAAATACTATTACTAATGTACTTGCCGCTTGGCGAATGTTTCAATGAAATGTTGTTGTTGTTACTTTCTTTGTCAAGACATGATCGTGTGATTACAAGAAGTCAGGATTGCAGTTTCAAATGAGCAAGAGAAAGTTTGAGAAGAACTTTCACTTCCTCATTGGGGGCAATGGACCCAAGCAGAGAATGCTCGGAATAGGTTGAGAAGGCCTAGGTTCGTTGTTCCTGAGCTTGGCTAGGCAGAGAATGCCATCATTAGGGGACCAGAAATCCCATGGTGCTGAGTTCGAATTTGGGCGAGAAGCCTAGAAGGTCCATATCTATATGGGTCCCTAAACCAAAAGCCATCTTTAGGGGATGAGAAATCCCAAGAGGGCCCCGGTTTGAAATGGGTGGGAAAACCCACAAGGGTCTACGGTGGTCCTGAACCAACATTGCCTCTAGGGGATGAGAAATCCCAAGGCAGCCCAGGTTCAAATGAGTGAGAAACTCTAAGGGCATTGACAATCCCTGGCCAAGGAAGCAAATGTATTTGCCTAAGGCCTAAAAAGGGTGAGAAACCCAGAAGAAATTATTTGGCCAGTACTACGGCTATATCATAGCACGGCAAATCGTGTATAGTATGCAAAAGCTAAGAACAGGTAAAAAAAAA
>NMUG010013258.1:0-10155 GCA_002855965.1 Monotropa hypopitys
GTTGTAATAAAATAGTAGACTAGGACCCTGTGGTTTTTTTGGTTTAGAGTTATTCCGACCCTAAATCTTTTTCCACGTATATGACGTGTCTCCTCTCCATTTTTTCTTTGCCTTCTTCTAGCATTTAATTTCATGTGACAAATTAATTTTTGTGAACACAAGCTTAAACTGATAAAACTTAACTTGGTAAAAATTTTAATTTGTAACAAACTACCTATTCACCCCCCCTCTAGGTTAGTTTAACTCTTAAGTTCACATTTTCAATTGGTATCAAAGCAAGGTTGCTCTTCTTAAGGTTTAACAGCCCGAGTTGATCCTCGTTAGCTTTGTGTTGTAGTTGCGTCATTTTGATTTGTCCTTATAGGCTGTTTTATTTGTGACTTCACCGTCAGAGTTTAGATCCTTGCGCTTTCGATTATCCATGCATTTCATTATGGATATTGACATGAATGACGATAGAGGTTGGTTCAAATGTGATCCTAAGATTAAAAAATTTTTACGATGCCATATTTGTAAAAGTTATGGTCATCACTATTCTGAATGCAAAATTTTCTCTAGAAAGGAAAATGAGAAATAGAAAGTCTCTTGGGGTGACATGAGTGATGATAGTGAAAGTGTACAATCTTGTGATAGCTTATCTTCTAATAATACAATACTTAATGTTACTTCAAATGATACTCTCACTACATCCAAAATTGACTTAGAATCTGTTAGTCTTAGGACTAAGTATATCAAAGAATTAAAAAAATCCTTGAAGATGATCACTCTTGAAAAAGATTCTTTGAGTATCGAATTAAAATAAGCTGGAGAATTATTTACTATAGAAAAGAAAGATTTGATGTTCACCCTCGAGAATTTCCAAAAAGAGAGAGATACATTAAAAGAAAACTTTGAAAGATTGAAAAATGATTTTGATGCTCATATTTGCAAAGGAGAATTAGAATCGAAATTTCTTAAAAGTAACTTTGATGTTCAAAGTCTTGAAATGAATGATCTTAAAAGATGTAATGAAGTATTGATTGAAAAAGTTGCTAAATGTGAGTTTGAACAATTGAAAACCTTCAAAAATCCTGAAAAGACTAAATTTAAGATTGAATCTAACTCCTTGACTCAACCCTCTTCCGTGAAAACGTTGAAAAATAACAAAGTAACATCCAAGAAAACATTTGTTTGTCACCATTGTGGAGTTCAAGGACACATTCGTCCTTTTTGTTATAAAATGTTGAATAGGTTTGAAAAAAAATTCAAGGTGGAGCTTTCGTGGAAAAGGTCAACCAAATGTTGGAAGACCTACAAAAAGTATTGTTGTGTTCTCTCTCAAATCCAAAGGTAAAAAAGTTAGGCAAGTTTGGATGCCTAAACATGCTAAAAGACTTGTTGCACATACCAAATTTGACACTCACCATTCTTCTTCACGATATCTTGAAAGTGAGTGTTCTAAATCCATGACAAGTAACAATGTCTTATGTCACAATACCATGAAAGTCAAACTTGAATGGAGACCAAAAATTCTTAATGGTGTTGGTTATTCTTGTACAAGAAGTCTTCTTCTTTATCCTCTTTCAAAACTCATGTTAATGATCCTTTCACTAATCTAAGGGGAGAGATTAGAAAACTTACTTGGAAACCTTATTTTATTGAGGGAGAGACTTCCACTTTTAGAAGTTCCTTTGGTACTCATATTTCTGATCCTAAAAGAGGAACTAGAAAACCATCTATGAAAACCGGACATGTTTAAGGGGGAGTTTCCTTATCTTTACATGATATATCTTTCTTGATGTATGTCCGAATATATATTTTTATATGAGATGATTACTTAATAAAATTTTAATTGAAATTTCACCTCATGATACCGGTCTAGTTTAGCCGCCTATTCTCTATATTTTCATATAATATCTTTAAGAGATTAGGGAGAAAAGTATAACTCGTCTATCCGCGTGAAGAATTTTGCATTAGTTGATGATATTTTTACTTCTCATACTTATTAGTTATCTTCTAATTGCCATGAATTTCAACGTTAAATTAATATTTTAAAATGGTATGAACAAGTAACCTTATGCTTATTTCGGGTTTCTGATGGATTTTTTATCATTCTTGTTCACACTGTATGCCAAAAACTATGTAATGAAAGTAACTCAAATACGGATTCTTAACATGATTCCACTTGTTGAGGGAGAGTTCTCCGAAAATTTCTTGTCCGTTTTAACTTACTCTCTTTGAACAGTTCATGAATCAAGAGGAAGGCTGTTAGTAGTAGAGAAGGAGTATAGAGATTCAGATGGATTCTTGTATGTCAAGAATACATATAGAGGAAACCTTTGGTTGCCCAACAAGACCTTTGGTCTGCAGCAGTTAGGTGTATCTAATGTTGCATTTAATGCAACAGTTAGAAATATAATACTACAGGAATTAAGAATATATTACTTCAGGAATTGTATAGATATAGGAGGTGAAAAGACTTCGAGTTGGGCCGGGTACGGGTTAGCCCGCAAGTCTACACCAAATGCCAAGCCCAGTTAGCTTACAACCAAATGCCAAGCCCAATCACAACACATAAGCCCAAGCTCAAGCCCAATCCAATTATCATAATTGGATTTTCCATAAAAAGATTAGGCCCGCCCGTGGCACGAGGAACATTCCCACGAGACACGGAACACGAAACACAGACCCGGACGCGGGCACGGGCAGCCAGCCGGCAGCGGCGCGCATGTGTGTGTGGGAAAATATACGATGTGCACATCAACTTACTTTGCCCTTAAACTTGGTTGTGAACCTTAGTCTCACACTATAATAAATATAGTCAACCTCCAACTCCTCAACTTCCAATGTGGGATTGAGTATTTTAATACTCATCCACTATTGGAAACACCCAACTTTGAATGTCATTTTCTTATTCAATAATTAATGGAATTTAATGATTCTTTTTTTGTATTAAAGCCCTCACATAGGACTATTAATCCCCACAAATAATCATCTCAAATGATAACATATTTAACTCATAAATATTTATCAAATTCCATTAAAATTTTGGTAAAAACCAAAAAATTTTCCAACACAAATTACATGCACTCAATTACACCAAATCCATCTTTAAAATACAATGAAGTATGGAAAGTTTTTTTACCTGTTGCAGAATCTTAAATCACAGACAGCACCTGTTGACACATCTGAACTGGAATGTCTTGATGGAACTTGCTTTGAAGCACATTACAATATCACATTTCAAAAATAATATTTTCCTCCACCACTTGGTGTGCACTATATTGCAGCAAATCTTTTGAATAATACAACGAAGCCCGGCATATGAATTGTTCTGCCTGCATTCGCATAAACGAAGGACGGACAGAATACCGAGCCAAAAAATAATCGAAAGAGCCAAGAAATGTTCAATCTGTTCCTGCAGAAAACCAAATTAATAGTAGACAGAAAGCTAATATTATGGAGAGTTTCTGAAAATGTTGGATTGATTCTAGTGTGTTGAATGACTGTGATCTGGGTTCTATTTAAAGACCGAGATGCACCCATCGGCATAAGATCGTAAATATTCATCTCTGGCCGTCTATGACATCCAACGATAAAGATTGCACCTGTTCGCATCATCGCGATTGAACCATTTACACCCTATCAATTCCCACGAACAGTTGCACCCTTTGGTCCGTCCACTTGACCCACTTGTGTCTCTAGAAGCTCGTGTGACCCCTAACGTATGCTACGCGGCATCCATGTCACCTGCCACTTGTCTGTCAGGTCGCAATAAGAAGAGACGTCTACAAGACACCTCATGCCGATGTGTTAAGTGCAAAGTGCGCACACTCATGCACGTGGACACCGACGTGGATGCGGGCGATCAAAAAACAACCCATTTATTTTAATAAATCCAAACATTACCAGTGTTTGCACAAAAATGAAGACAGACAACCACTACACTCAATGTGTTAACAACTCAACACCCATTCGGAATTCGAGCGTGCACATCCGATCAACCTATTCGTGATCAATAGTTATGATCACAACCATCCTATTAGCGTCCGTCCGACTAACCAGTTTGCGATCAACAGTACCACTAACAGTCAGTTAACCAAAAGCCACATGGGTACAGTTGTGCACACACCATCAAAGCACACTGTCACGCTCACTCACACGCATAGCGCAAGCATGCAAGTTGTTCACAGGAGCCGAGCCAAGTCACTTTACAGCCAAGCTAGCTAACAAATCAAAACTATAGATAATCTTTCATATATAAATAACACAAACTTTCCACAATTGGAGAAAACAATAGTATAAGAATACAGCTTTCTAAAATGAAACAAGGAAGCTTTTCAAATACTCCAAATTGAAACCCATAGCATTCTGAAAAACAAAAAAACATACAGTGTCATCCCAAAGCTCTGGCTGAGGCTGAAATGACAAAAGACGAGAGCTGCCTCATCTTCCAGGAGGCAGTCAAACTATTTTGCTCAATATGTAAC
The DNA here is from genome assembly GCA_002855965.1 of Monotropa hypopitys. Taxonomy (NCBI): domain Eukaryota; kingdom Viridiplantae; phylum Streptophyta; class Magnoliopsida; order Ericales; family Ericaceae; genus Monotropa; species Monotropa hypopitys. Next base: position 4,470 of record NMUG010013258.1, read on the forward strand.
ATTCGAAGACAACTTCCTATTTTCCCAATGGATTGCAAAGGACATTAGGTTGGCTTTTATTGCTTGTAGCAGGAACCTGGCCCTCCGGAAGCAGCTCGACCGTTTTCAGTCAATGGGGCAGCTGCTACTCCTCTCTCATTCAACAAACATCTGAAGTGTGCCAATCTTCCAGTGACTTGCTTTGGATCCTTGGCTAGATTGTCATAAGTTGTCCACAGCCTCTCTTCATCCAGGAGGAGAGAAAAGGAAAACCAAACCAGAATTTGAGTCAAAAGAATAAGCATTGAAAATTGATGTATCATAGGGCACATGTGGAAAATAAAATAGAATTGAAATAACATGATTGATTACCTGCTGCAGCAGCAGCACGCGGCCATATGGTTTGTTCGATATCAGAGGCGTCAATTCGTTCACCCCACATGCATACCTCTCCCCCAATGACCAATTTTTGTTGGTCAGGGTTTTCTATGTTAGTGAGTGGTTCATTGCTATAGAATTCATGCCATGTGGTACCCAAATGGTCCAAATACCATTTATCTTGGTTGCTTACAATGCACCTCAATCCAGCTGCAACCACTCGCTCCGCAACACCACCCCCGATCCTGCACCCCCACCACGTTTAGAATAACTTCTACTACCAAGTTTACGACTACTCTAACATCTATTTGGGTTTATGTGCATCCAAGTGGGATCACCGTAGAAAAATGAGATGACAAGCACAACACTTTGAATTAGCAAAAAGCGAGATGAATTACACCAATATGCAATGATTTTCAGTTGAATATAATTTGTCAGCTAAAGAGAAATACAGAAGTGATGCAATCAATGCACTTTGTAGATCTGCATCATTATAGAAAAAGGACATCCAATCCAACCTCTCTTACTCTGAATAAAAACGTCTAATTTAACTACAATAATTAGATAACAGAAGTATCTTCAAGGCATACCAGTTGTGCACCACAGTTGTCTCACTTAAGTTATTGCCAAAATTGTTGAAGGTCTCTTCCCTGCAAATTTATCATAAACATTACATGTGAAACATAAATGTAAACAGAAGATTTTGTACCAGTTAACAGTGGTGTATCCATGTGATAATGCTATTTTTTTAGCCCGTAGAACAAAGTATTGATAGGCTTCGGATTCATTCTTGCCATGGCTCCTCAACCTGAAAATCAGAATATCAATTTTGTGGATGTGTGAGAATGGCTTTCAAGTAAAACAATTTTACCCAGTAAGTTTAACACTGAATATATCACAACCAAAGTTCTCAAAACAGGACACACATTGTGTATCGTTTTAAAAGGAGAATAAGAGAAATTGTATTTCTTAATCTTATTCACACACAAACTCCTCAATATATAGATACACCAATAAGTAGAATAAGGAAAGAAATAGATAAGGGAATAAGAAAGAAAGGAAAGGAAAATAAATGTGGTCAACATGACCAATAAAAGAAAAGACTAGAATAATCTAAATTGATCTAAATTCTCCTACAATCTTCTAATTCCAACACTCCCCCTCAAGCTGGGGCGAAGATGTTAACAAGACCGAGCTTGCCAAGAGATGACTGTAGAAGAGATGACTGTAGAAGAGCTGGACCAACAGGCTTAGTAAACATATCAGCTGTTTGTTTAGATGAAGGAACAAAGCTTGGTGTGGTGACTCATGTCTGCACCTTTTCTCTAATGAAATGAATATCCACTTCTATATGTTTGGACCTCTCATGTAGAACAGAATCGGATGATAACATGATCGCAGATTTATTATCACAGAATAATGTAGACGAGTCTATAATAAGAAAACCCAACTCATCGAGGAGAGAGCGAAGCCATATGAGTTCACAGGAGCCCTGAGCCATTGCACGATATTCGGCCTCAGCTGAGGATTGAGAGACAACATCTTGCTTTTTACTTTTCCAAGAGAGAAGGTGACAACCCCGAAAAAAGCAAAAACCAGAAGTTGAGCGTCTATCACTTTTTGAACCTGCATAATCAGCATCGGTAAAGCAGGAGAGCCCGGATTGAGCTCCTGTCTTGAAGAAAAGGCCAGGACCTGGACAGGTTTTGAGGTACCGAAGAATATGATATACATCATCCAGATGAGAAGTCTGTGGTGCGTGCATAAACTGGCTAACAATGCTAACAGCAAAAGTGAGATCTGGCCTTGTGTTCGTCAGATAGATAAGACGACCCACAAGACGTTGATACATAGATGGATCTGGTAAAAGTTCTCCCAATTCTGTAGACAATTTCTGGTTTGGATCCATAGGAGTGGAAGCTGGTCTACAACCAATCATCCATGTGTCTTGAAGAAGATCGAGAGAGTACTTTCGCTGGGAGAGTGAGATACCTTGACTGGATCGGGCCACCTCAATACCTAGGAAATACTTCAAAGAGCCTAAATCTTTGATATCAAAAGACAACCCAAGAGAGTGTTTTACTTGGGTAATACCAGATGTATCATCACCTGTAATAATAATGTCGTCGACGTACACAGAGATAATGATGCACTGCTTTTTGGAATTTCGACGAATGAAACAAGTGTGGTCAGAATGACAGCGACTAAACCCCATAGTAAGAACCACATCACTAAAGCGACTAAACCATGCATGAGGAAACTGCTTTAGGCCATAGAGGGATTTTTGAAGACGGCACACTTTCCCGGAATACTCCCCCTGAGCCCGAAAACCAGGTAGAGGATCCATATAAATTACTTCAGATAAGTCTCCATTAAGAAAAGCATTCTTGACGTCAAGTTGATGAAGAGGCCAAGAATATGATGCCGCAAGAGAAATGAGGAGGCGAACAGTAGTTAACTTCGCAACAGGTGCGAAAGTGGCACCAAAGTCCTGACCAGGAATTTGAGTAAAACCCTTGGCAACCAAGCGAGCTTTATACCGGTCAATGATTCCATCCGCTGAATACTTCACACTAAAAACCCATTTACAACCAACCGTGCATTCACCCGCAGGAAGGGGAACGAGCTTCCATGTTTGATTATGCTGAAGGGCATCCATTTCCGCCTTCATAGCAGTCACCCATTTAGGATCCTGGAGAGCTTCATGTATAGTTCGAGGAATAGTAATTGAATCAACCTGACTCAGAAATGATCAATAAGTAGAAGATAAACCCTGATAAGACAGATACTGAGAAATACGATGGTTAGTACTGGCAGATAAAAGATAGCGAGCATGGGGAAGACAAACACGAGTAGGATAACGGAAAGAGATAGTGTCTGGAGGAGAAGGTGAGATACCTGAATCCGGTGAAGATGCTGGCAGGGGAGTAGGAGGGCGTGGTCGGCGAGAGTAGACCCGGGAGGGATTATTTGTGATAATTGGTGGTAATGTACCATCAGCAGAATCAAGAATAGGGACATGACGGGGTAAAAGAGAATCACTGACTTCATTAGGCTCTTCTGGTGTATGACCTGGAGGAGAGGGAGAACCAAAAAAAGGAACAGTTTCCAAAAAAGTTACATCCAATGAATGATAGACATGACGAGTGACAGGATCATAACATCGATACCCTTTTGACATAGATGTGTACCCTAAGAACACACACCGAATAGCCTTATTGTCGAGTTTTGTGCGGTTAGGATTCTTATTTTGAACAAAACAGGTACACCCAAAAACTCGGGGTAGAAGAGGAAATAGTGTGCTAGATGGCTTAAGAATATGAAGTAGTGCCTTTCCGGCAAGGACACGACTAGGTGTTCGATTAATAAGATATGTGGCAGTGAGAACAGCCACGTGCCAAAAAGTTTTGGGAACATTCATCCCACACAAGAGACAACGGACTACAGCCATGAGGCGGCGGTTCTTGCGTTCTGCCACACCATTCTGTTCAGGAGTATATGGACAAGTAAGTTGTTGAAGTATCCCATCTTTGTTAAGAGCAGTCCAAAAATCGTCAGTGAGGTATTCACGGCCGTTATCAGACCGTATATTATGCACAACAGTATGGTATTGAGTTTTAACCATTTGTAGAAAATTTTTAAAATGAGTAAAGACTTCAGATTTTTTCTTCATAAGGTAAACCCATGTGCAGCGAGTGTAATCATCAATGAATGTGACATAATAACGGTGCTAAGATATGGCCGTGACAGGTGAGGGACCCCATACATCAGAATGAATGAGGTCAAAGGCACTATGGGCTCTATACATGCGAGGAATGTAAGATGTGCGAGTATGTTTAGACAATTCACATATCACACATTTAAAATCAAAAATTTTGCAAGCTTTATTCAAAGATGGGAATAACCAACACATATATTGAAAGTTCGCATGTCCGAGACGAGCATGCCACAAATTTAGAGTTTTAAGATTGAAAACATATTTATTGGAATCCGGGAGAACAAGATTATGAGAAACTGGTAAAACAGATGCTTGTAAACTAGAGGAGGACATCCTGGAAGAGGGAGGATCGCCAAAGTAGTAGAGACCATCACACTCATACCCCCCTGCCAAAAATCTTCTTCGAAGTCAGGTCTTGTAAATAACAGCAAGATGGTAAGAACACAACTGCACAATTAAGATTTTGAGCAAGACGATTAACAGAGAGAAGATTATAGGTAAAATGGGGAACATAATAAACAAAGGAAAGGAGAATATCAGGAAATAAACGAACATCACCCTGACTATGGATGGGAATAGAGGACCCATCAGCAATGCGAACAGATTGATTAATTTGAGTAAAAGGGGACGTAAAAGATGAAAGCTCACCACTCATATGATTATTTGCACCAGAATCCAGAATCCATGTAGACTGAGATGACTTACCATGAAGGGCGGTTGGATTACCTGCAGCAACTATAGCAGTAGGCCCTGAAGAAGAAGCTCCTATGCTAATGGGCGGCTGAAGTTGGTTGTTAAGAGTTTGAGAGTGGTCAGCGACTTGTTGGATAGGAAATGTCTCAGCAATATTACTAGTATGGGGGGATCCTTTACCACGACCGGTGGGACGTTGCCGATATTGTTGCTTTAATTCTGGATGAAGAGCAAAGCATCGATCAATAGTGTGACCTGGAATGCGGCAATGTTGACAAAAGGGACGATTGCCACGAGTGCCCCGAGAACCGGAAGGAGCAGCAAAAGCCATCTGATTAGGAACCGAAGATAGGGGTTCAGAAACAGGAGGATGTATCAGGATCCGGCGTCGCCGTTCATCACCGTCAACAATGGCAAAAGCCTCATAAAGAGAAGGCATAGGATTGGTATTTAGGATTTGAGTTCGAAGAGTTTCAAACTCGGGTTTTAATCCTATTAAAAATTGATAAGTATGGCGACGGTCAAGGCGCTTAGACTCGACAGCACCATCTGTAGGGAACTCACTAAGGGGCTCATACTGAGCAAGCTCTTCCCATCGGGTTTGAAGATATCCAAAAAAATCAGCAACTGTAAGACCCAAGGTTGCTTGAGAGGCATGAGAAATTTCCTGATAGAGTTCAAAGATACGAGAGTCATTGTGAGCATGAGCATACATTTTTGATAGGGTTGTCCACAGACCATGAACAGTATCATGATACATGAACATATGATAAACACGTTCCTCCATAGAATTAAACATCCATCCAAGAATGATGCAATTGTCAGTGTACCACTCTTCAAATTTAGGATCCGTTTCAAGAGGAGTAGGAACTTTGTTAAGAAGCCACCCAATCTTACGCTTACTACCAAGATAGAGAC
>NMUG010013259.1:0-10154 GCA_002855965.1 Monotropa hypopitys
TTTTTTGAATTTGGGGGCAGAGAAGCCCCTCGGTGCTCGGTATGCGTCAATTGCCGGACAGAATGGTGAGCATATCAATCGTGCATGGACTTGGTCAGCCCGACTAACAGTGCTTCGGTCATTTCCGCGCTTGGCGTCCAGTTTGTCCCGGAGGTCTCCGGACTGAACACCCTTGTCCCTTGCATGGGACCTGGAATTGACCGAAGCCTATCGTTTAGCGGTCCGATTATCCGTCTTTCCTTTGCATTTCCTTTCCTATCTCGCCAGCTGGCTCTTGTGAGTCGCCGTCCCACTGCTCGTCCAATCCGGCTCCCAATTCCACGTGGAACATTCCATTGATCTGGAACTTCCACCGAGGCACAGCAGCGCAGAAGTCCGGGGAGTTTTGTCATGATCCGGACAGATTGGATCCTTTCCTTTTCTTCTCCTCTCACGCACGGAGTGATCGGGGTGAGCGTTTGTCCTTCGATCGTCTGGATGATGTCGTCGGTGATCCCTCCTCCTGTCAGGGGAACGAGACCTCCTTCTTCCTCGGTCATCTTCCAGCCGAGTTGTCCTCCGGGATTCTTTTGCTCAGAGCTCTTCCTTTAAGCGGAGGACGTCTTCTTGGATTGCGAGTACAATCTCGTCCTTCTTGTTAATCCGGTCTTCCAGGGTCCGGATATAGGCTCTGGAACCCTGATCCTTCTGTGGTCGGGTAGGAGCCGTACCGTTGGCCCGGTTGTTTTCCGTGGCTGCAGCAGGGGTACTGTCAATTGGTAAGAGGACGAAATCTTCTGGAGGGTGGTTATTTTTCCCGTTTTGTCCGGAAGCTGTAGGTGGAGCCATCAGCAGTCAGATGTGATGGATCAAGAATGTGATAATCGCTGTCGTCCCCAGCGGAGTCGCCAATTGTGGGTTCCTGGAAATATGACCCGAGTTGTTTATCCAAGATCCAAGTCTGAATGGCTACTTAATGGCTCCTGCAATCAAAGAAAGAGTTAGTACTGCCCGGCGCCGGATGCCGGAAAGGCTCTCTGATGCCTAAGTCAAATGAGTGCTCGAGAGAATGATTTTGCGAAGTAGTAGCTGTTGGAAATCAAAAAGTGAGTAACCCCTTCCCGTTAGGCAATGCATGGTATTTATAAGTTGCTCATGTCGCCCTTAGTCCGGCGCGATTTGCGGTAACCGTCCCGGATATTCCGCCGCAATATCCAGGATTTATCCCAATTTCCATATTGGGTTATCCAAGTAGGTATGCCAGGTTCCAGCATTGACCCGGTAAGACCCTGGCGAGCCATGAATGACCCGGTCGTACCGTGCCATATTCTCGTTAGCTGTGATCCGGATAAATATCTACCACCGGTGTGTTGCTGGGTTGGGATGACCCTATCATGCCCTGGCCAAAAAGGCTCGGTGTACGGGTCAGCCAATCGGGCCAACCCGTGGCACTCCTTCCGGTATACTACTGGGCCAATAGCCCTCCGGTTGGTCCGGCCAACCTGTACCAGCCCTAATGGGCCTGCCCCCAACGGGCCAGCTCCAAATACCCAGCCCAGTGGCCCACATTTGGTTCGGTTACCACAGACCTTGCATGCACTAATTACATATTAGGAGTGGATTTGGAGCCTTGACTCCTTTCTCTTTGTCAACTTAAGAATCAATCTTAATTTAGTTTGCTTTCAATTTGCTTATTTTAGTTAAACAAATAATCAACCAACCAATTTCCCTTTTTGGATCAATTTAGAAAGCTTTCACAAACAATTTGAATTACCCACTTTATCCATGTAGATCGACACCCGTACTTATCGCTATTCTCTGAGTAGTGTTAATTACGTGGTTTTATAAATTTAATTTTGACCCCAAACGACGCGGTCATAATTTGGCGCCGTTGCCGGAGACAATTGGCGTAAATCGAATTGTTTTGATTGATTTCCATTTCGATTCTTTTATTTTTTTAGTCATAGTTTCTTTTTGTCTCATTCTATTTTTCATTGCATGCTCGGTCGTCGATCGTTATGTCTGCCTCTCGTCGATACTGACTCGGACATTAGTGACATTTTCGTCGCTATTCGAGAGTCATAAAAGTTAAAAAGTCTCAACTTAATCATCAAGACCACTTCCACCAATCATACTTCATTAAAGATGGATGTAGTTCGGCAAAATCCATTATACGCTCATTTTATACTAACCAACTATGATACCCCGTCATGTATTGATTTACCTCCAGTGTCGGAGGCTAATTTTGAAATCAACCCCAATACTATTCAAAATCTACCTCAATTTAACGGGTTGTCACAAGAAGAACCATACGAACACATAGACAACTTCAACGCTATTTGTTCTACCTTGCGAATACAAAATTTTTTCCACGATACTCTAAAATTGATTCTTTTCCCATTCTCTTTGAAAGGACAAGAGAAACATTGGCTTGGCACTTTGCCACCCAATTCAATCACCAAATGGGCCGACTTACAAGCCTTATTTTTAAAAAAATACTTCTCCATGATCAAAATGCTACAAATTCGTGCACAAATTGCCGAATTTTAACAAATTGAGGAAGAATCATTAAGTGAGGCATAGAGTAGATTTAAAGACCTACTTAGAAAGTGCACACACCATGATGTTCCCAAATGGAAATTAGTACAAAAGTTTTATTTAGGACTGCATGACGACCAACGCTTATTCTTGGATGCCTCATGTGGAGGCTCACTCGTGTCAAAAGACGTTGGAGTGGCGTGGGACCATTTAGAGGAATTGGAGGAATCTCTTCAATATGCCATAAAATCTATTCGGGGTTGCACAAAAACCCCAACAACCAATGTTGCTAAGTGATTGGCATCCAAAAGTGCCAATTACAAGGCTCCTTTTCTGCATCTTTTGACTGAAATTTTTGCTTGGAACTTGCATTTGATATGAAATTTATGTTTGCATGTGATTCTCTTTCTTAACTATCAAACCCAATTAATTGCGTGCAAAAGTGGTTTTGGGGAAGAGGAATTAAAAGTACAAGTGGAAGTGATCAAGGAAGCAAGGAGTTTAAGTCCAAGAGAACGAAGTTACCAAATTCAAGAAGAGAAGGAACGTGTCAGAAAATTTTACTCCCGGGAGTGCACTTCCTCAGTACCGGGAGAACGGTGGCCCAGCTCAAGAAAAAACATGTCAGAAACTTTTACTCCTGCGAGTGCAAGAACTAACTACCGGGAGAAGAGGAAGGAAACCCAAGGATGAGGCCAACAGAGAGTTTTACTCCCAAGAGGGCATGAATTTATTACCGGGAGTAAACAAAATTGAATAGCAAGAAGGAAGCAGCAGAGGCAAGTATTCCCGAGAATGATTTTGTCTATTACCGGGAATGAAGTAAACTGAAGCGTTCCATCAGAAAAGGGGGAAACGCGTTATTTGGAGATAATTTGGGGAAAAAGTATAATTCCAGCCAGGGTATCCCCGTTGGACGATAGAGGAGGTATAAATAGAAATGATTATCCCATTTGGAGGGGACTTTTTAGACGGTTGAAAGGTACTTCTAGAATAGGTAGGGTACTGTAGAGATAGAATCGGTTAGAATAGCTTTTCTCTCTCTTTTCCATTGCTGCATACTTTCTGAAGAATTATGGTAGTATTAATTCAATTACATTTTCAGTTTATGTTCTAGCTTACGATTTCTAGCTGTTAATCCATTAATTGAGCTGAATTTGCTGTAGCTTCCGTGAATTTCGTTATGGAATGCAAAAACTCTTTGTTTTGTTCATCAGTAGAATTAGATCTTATGGATAGCTAAATTTTCCAAGGACCTGATGCAAATTGCCTTCTCATATCTCTACCTCTCTCTTAATTTGGTTGTTTATGACTTACGAAAGGTGGGTTTGGTAGTGGGAGTTTAAATTCAATTCGGGAATTATCTCAGGTTTGATATTGGGTTGACAATCTCAATTTGCCACCTATTATGCTCAATTAAGGTCTGATTCCCAGTCGGATTGCTTACTCTTGCTCCTTTCTCGTCTTCCCCTTTTGATCTGTGTTTTGTAATTCAAGAGAGGGTAGGGATGTGGGTTGGTAATTGCATTAGTCTCTCAGAATTAGGTCCTTATTTCTCTTTCCTTTACTTTATCAATTTAATTTCTCTACAATTTTCTTCATACTCTGTTTCGTATCATTGCGGAACCGGGAACAATTTTCACTGAGATTAATCATTTGTCCCTCCTAAGTACTTTTTGCGAATTAGAATTACAACTACCCAGATTCCCTATGGAAGAATGACCTGGAATTACCAGATTTATTATGCTTGACTGGCCACTTATTTTCTAAGGTTGAATCATCTCCGCTTGGGTGGTTCTTCCATCTTTTTATTCCACTGACAGGAATTATCCTGTGCAAAAACAATCTAAACCCACTAATTGTTTTTGGAATCAAGCACTAAGCCCAAGTGCATTTATGAGCTTGAACCCGCAACTGATTTGGCTAGACAAGTATCCAACTTGTCAGCAAAAGTAGACAAACTCCTCACACTTGGCATAGCCACACCTCAACCTCCCATATTGAAAGAGGTTTGTGCGTTGTGTTCTAGCCTTGCTCATTATATCACTGAATGCCCATCTGCTTCACAACATCCTGAATTTGTGCATAAACAAGTGCAAGCTGCACAGGGATACAATAACATGGGTGAAGAAATCATAATCAATTTAACCAACCTCAAAAATCTTTTCAAGATCCTTCCCCTTATCATTCATCATTCGAGAAAAAGGTGTTGAATTCTCTTAGAGGAATTGAGTCTCTCACTCAATTAGTTCATTCTCACTCTCAATCCATTGCTCGGTTAGAGACTCAAATGGAGCAACTAACCGAAACGGTTAATAGGAGAGAAGAAAAAGCACCTATGCAACAAGAAATGAATTTAAGGGGATGAACTGAACATGCAAATATGGTAGATACTTTAAGAAGTGGGAAAGAACTTGAAGCAGCTCCGGAAAAAGAGAAATTTAAAAGAAAAAAGAAAAATCAAATTGAAACAACTTCTTCACATGCACATTCTGATCCTCCATGTCCGTCATATCTACCAAAAGTGCCTTTCCCGGTCGCTTTGAATGGACCATCCCCATTTAAGAAAAAGAACAACATATTAGAGGTATCCGAACAAGTAAAAATCAATTTGCCCCTCTTAGATGCGATTAAACAAATTCCCGTTTATGCCAAATATTTAAAAGATCTTTGCATACATAAGCAGAAATCTCGAAATAATGTGTCCAATAAGATTCTCCTCACTGAACAAGTGAGCTCTGTTTTTAGAATGGACACTCCTCCCAAATTAAAGGATCCGAGAATACCCATAATCTCATGTGTCATTGGTACCCAAATAATTGATAGGGCACTCTTGGATCTTGGGGCGAGTGTTAACCTACTACCTTATTTGGTGTATGAGCAATTGGGTCTAGGGGAATTGAAACCCACATCGGTTACCTTGTAATTAGTAGATAGATCTATTAAGGTACCACGTGGTGTAGTTAAGGATGTGCTTGTGAAGGTAAATCATTTTTATTTTCTCGTAGATTTCATAGTGCTTGACATGGAACCAGGGCAAAATCATAAAAAACAAACACCGATTATCCTTTTCTTGGCCACGGCCAATGCGAGTATTCATACGAGGAGTGGAGAGATGGAAGTTACGTTCGGAAACATGTCGCAAAAATTGAACATTTATAACGAACCAAATCCATCTTATGGAGAGAGTGAGTCTTTTGAGGCTCCTAAGCCCACACCATGCACTAAGAAAGCTCATCCCTTCACATGCACTCGCTTGTAATTCAAGAGTGTGATGTTCTATTTCCTTGACACCTCTCTCCACCCCCGTAAGTCCTAATTATCACACTTGTATGGACCCCAATACTATGCCCACTACAGTCTCACCAGCATATATGATAGGGGAAGATGATAACTTTTTCAATGATTGATTGAGCAAGCAATGAGTCTGGCTGAAGGCGATATACTTAGCGCTTCTTGGGAGGCAACCCATGCATATAATTCAAGATTGAAGGTCGGATTCCACCCTTTGTATTTACATTTCTTTTATTTATCTTGTTTTCTATTTTAGTTGTTTGTATGTATTTCCATCATTGAATAATTGCAATTTTCTTTAGATTCTAGGTGTACTTCGTCATGGCAATTACCCTCCTTCTATATCAAATTCTTGAGCTGGACGTTCCTGCATTCTGGCTTGAGAATTATGATTTCTACATTCAAGTATTTCATGCTAACTTGAGGATGTGTGGGATTTAGATAATTTTCATCGTGGTTGGTTCGACTATGCATTTCACTTTCATGATCGGATTCTAGATTTTTCGCATTGTCGTTCTCGTGACTTGATGGTAATTTTCTTTATGGCATATATTTTTCATTATATGGACCCCAGTTTATTTTGTCTTATTTTATCTATGACCAAACAATGTGCTAAAAAGAGAAAGAAAAATATATAGAAGGAGAGGAAGGAAAACACAAGTCTAGGAGACTTTAAATCCATGAAGATTGAGATACCTTCAGTATTTTCCGTGCTCGAACGACTGCCCGACGGTCTAGTATAGTTGCCCGTGTAGCTAGCCTTAGCAATGGATTATCTGAGATTACCCCGGTAAAGTACGGATGGTGGGAGAAGGTGATTGGGAGTCTCTCAAGGTTAGGCCACAAAGTGTCGCCTAAGGGAGCTTACCTACTGAGTACCGACCTACCCGGAAATACCGAGAGATTCCTTCTCTAATCTATCACTCAGTGAGTAAAACAGGGAGAAAAGTATGACTCGTATGTTCCACATGACGGAACGGTGGTTTAGTGTAGTTATTTCTTTTATTTGCATATTTTGTTTTCTATTCTGTTGGACTAACATGCAGGACCATTTGGCCCAAGTTGGGGGATGCTACTCACGCTTACTTTTTGCACACTCCTTTCAGGTGATATCTTTTCATTTTCCTCTTTTACGTTTTGTCCTATATTTATCGTAATTGTGAACAATGAGGACATCGTTCATTTCAAGTTGGGGGATAAGGATTTTCATGCTTGTTTTTAGTCACCCGTAAAATTTTAGTTTTTATATTTTTGTTGAAACCAATCATACCCCACATAGATTTTGGTACTTGATGGGAATGATGAGTGTCACTCGGGTAAAATCTTGATGTGATTTTATTGTCTTGGTTATGTTTGAGAACCTGGGCACCCATAAAAAAAATTAATGCACATACAAAAAAATTCATTAAGCTTAGTCAAGTAATTGTACTTGGATAGAGTCATTTCACAATCATTCTTACACATACACATTCTGAATAAGTTGAGATTAGGATTCTACACGCACATTTTATCTACCTCGAAGAGAGTCGAGGACCGATATTTTTGAAGATTCCTCCTAAGTCCATATAAAAAAATTATAATAAAAAGAGAGTCTAGAAAGTTTTAAAAACCAATTCATTGCATAGCCATTGGAAAATAAAAAATGAAATCTTTCTTATAAAAAATATAGAATAAGGACGGGATGAGTTGGAAAAAGTTGTAGTTGTTGAAGATTGCTTAGGGGATTTTAGGTGTGTGGTGAATCCAATTCTTGACGATATTTGTGAATCTATCACTTACACATGCTTTGTGATTTGTCTCTATCCGGATACAATGCAAGACTTTGTTAAATGACAAATAATTTAAAATGCACAAAATTGAAGGGTTCTTAGATTTAACTTTGACAATAGTTGATGCATTTTGATCTTACACGGTAGAACACTCACTATTCATTTGATAGTCCGAATTTGTTGTTGGGATTTGATTGGTACCTTTTTGCTTTCTTTAGTTTAAATGTGTTTTGTGGGTGAACGCTACTGAAAACCCTCACGAGACCACACTCGTCCTACTGGGACCGCCTGGGGATTCAAAGGAACTATACTCGTTTACATTCATTTTCTATTTGACTTTGCTTCTTCTTCATAGTTTTAGTTTTGTTTTGCTCGGGACTAGCAAAATCTAAGTTGAAGGATGTGATAGGTGCTTAAAGGCACCCATTCATATGTCTTAACATGGATATTGTTAGTTCCGAGTGATCATTATTTAAAGTATTTTGTGTAGTTTTTGCGTTTCAAGCAAATAAAGTTCAAAGTGCACAAAATGGAGTCAAAAGCACTCTTGGCAAGACATGAGAACTTTAGGAGGAAGAAGATTGCATGGTTCAAGCAAGAGGGAAGCAAAAATGGCCCAAACTCACAACTTCAGCCTTCCCCGTCCGGACGGGAATTCAGTATGGTCCGGACGGGCCTCCAGAAAGTTTTCCAAAAGATCCATTCAAGCATGGTCCGGACGGGAATGTTTGGTCTGTACGGATGTTGATCCTCATTCGGACGAGGAACCAGGTTGGTCCGGACGAGCTGAGTGGGAAAATAGATTTTGAATCACTAGAGCTTGATCCAGATGGGAGAGAGTCTGGTCCGGATGGGAAGTGGGCGAATTTATGCATTTTAAAAGTTAGGGATTATCTTAGGCATCTTGATTATTATTTTCTAAGCACTTTGGGAGGCCAAGGAGAAACCCTAGCCACCAAGGTCTCCCATCTCCCTCATCTTCTTCCTTGTCCTCTAATGGCTTCAATCACCATGGGAGCTTGGATGAAGGTTGCAATGTCCGGCTAGTTTTCTCGTATCAAGGTAACGATAAATCTCCAAATCATAGAACCAGATCGTATTGTAAGGTTCTCTTTTGTGTATTCAAATGGTTGTATGATTATATTATTTTTTGTGTTTTGTTTTGCCTCAATTCTTTCATATTGTACAACGAATCTCCATTGTTATGTTTGTGGGAGTGTGATAGTTTATACTCGTTTGACGGCTCGTGCCTTAGAGACGGGTTGTACAACGGGATATTCTATGCCACTAGACAAGTGTAAGAATTTCTTGACGATCGCCGAGAGGAGATGGCAATCCTCTAGGTTATCATTTTGTTCAAAAGTAATTGTAGACCTTGCATGCACTGATTACATATTATGAGTGGATTCGGAGCCTTAGACTCCTTTCTCTTTGTCAACTTAAGAATCAATCTTAATTTAGTTTGTTTTCAATTTGCTTAGTTTAGTTAAACAAACAATCAACCAACCAATTTCCCTTCTTGGATCAATTTAGAAAGCTTTTACAAACAATTAAAAATTTTATACTTTGTCCTTGTGGTTCAACACCCGTACTTATCGCTATTCTCTGAGTAGTGTTAATCACGTTATTTTATAAATTTAATTTTTACCCCAAAGGACGCGGTCAAAATACTTAGTGGCATTTGACATCTCCCCTATCATGTCAAATTTGACATGGATGTCAAATATTTTTTATTTTGTTATTTTATTGTCCTAAACATGATAAAAGATAATAAAAGTGAATAAAATATTAAAAATAAAATAAAATATAAGATTTGACATTATTGTTGGAGATGGAGATTTTTTGATATTAAAATTGAAAGGTCAATTTGCCACATCAACCTTCAAATTATTTGCCCTCTCCAAATTGACATCTTATTGTTAGAGATGCTCTGACAGATTAGATAAAAAAATAATTGACAAACCAACCAAGTTGGAAAAAATATTTTTAATGGTAGAATTGGAAAATGACTTTGTTTTAATGAATATTTTTAAAAACAAAATACATATTTTGAAGCATTTTAAAATAGAAATAAAAACCAACAATTTGAGACGTGGTATTTTCTTCAGAAAAGCAGCTCCCTATTGCTCTAGTCTTTGGCATTATTTTATCTAATTTTTTAGGGGTTCTTTTGGGCCGGTCCCGGCCCAAAGACTTATTTATGTTTCAGTCCACTATTTTTCCGTTTCCAATTTTACCCTCATAATTTTTTAACCGATTTAGTCCAATTTCTTCGAAACCCTCATTTCTCTTCTCCGTCTCTACCCCATCAACCGAGCACGACGACATCGTTCCAAAACCCTCAGGTCAGTTCTTTTCTTCAACGTTTTTTGTTCATTCTTCTTCATCGTCGTTGTTAGATCATCATTGTTCTTGTTATTGCAAAGCTCGTTGTTTATTGAAATTATTATACATAAAATTTGTTGTTGTTGAGACAGCGTCGTTGATGTTAATGTTCATCCAGAACAAATAGAACACTTAGAACACTTAGCACACTTAGAAATTCATCCAGAACACTTACAAAACTTAGAAACT
>NMUG010013260.1:0-10154 GCA_002855965.1 Monotropa hypopitys
TTAAGTGTTGGACACTTGTCATAATTCTAGCACACTTGAATAAGAAATTAAATGATTTACATTTGTAATTAAATGTTATACACTTATAAAGAAATGTATTTAGAATAAAATTTAATTGAATCCCTATTTTATTAAGTGTCTAATTCTTATTGGTTAAATTCAAATTCAGATTTGAAGAGAATAAGTTATATGGCATGCATAAAAGGTTACCATGTTAAGTGTATATCTTACATTCTCTTTTTATTCATTATGGTTGTATAATCCTCTTAATTGATCTCAAACGTTCATATCTTATGATATTATGGAAGATTATACAGAGGCTGGTAAAAAGGTGAGCGTTAAATTCAAAATTTGAACCGGAGTCACAAGCGGAATTCCGCGTGGAATTCCGGCCGGAATTCCGGTCCAAGATTCAAAATTTGATTTTCTGAACTTTTGGCCTTCAAGAGTATACTGGAAGATATGTTTTGTGCTGGATCAGACTTCTCTTCAACGTTTATATCCTTGTGAAGTCTATATAAGAAGATGGATGAAGAATGAAGACACTTTACAACTCTCTTTCAACTTTCATCTCTCAAGCTCTTTCTCTCAAATCTCTACAAGTTCATAGCACTTAAATTTCAGTAACTTTTCAGTAGAGTTTTGGTTTTTATTTAAGAGAGAGAACTCTTGTAATAGTTCTTAATTTTCATCTCTCTCTTTTGAAGAATAATCTTAACTTGTAAAGGAGGTTTGTCTTACTCCTACAAGATTATTCTTTCTTGCTTTTCCCTTTGATATAAGGTTTATACCTTGGGTTTAGGTTGGAGACTACCTTGTTTTAGAGGTCTCAAATTGGTTTTAAAGGTTAGAGACCACCCTTGAAAGTTCTCAAAATACTGTAACTGCTAAGGTAGTCACACGTTGTGACAAGCCTCACGATTGAAATATATTTTTGATCTAAATTCAAACAATCAAAACAATCCCGGAAACCTCAACCGTTGCCGTATTGCAACAACTTAGGTGTAACGGAAGGGTTTTGGTATTGATTCTAGAATAAGGATTATAATATATTTTGATATATTTCTTGGCTGCGATTTCAGTTTCATATATTCTTATTTGATCAAAACAAAAAGGTTAAGTCACAATTTTCATTACTTGAAAAAGTTTTAAAAAGATAGTATAGTTCTTTATTGGACCAATTCACCCCCCTCTTGGTTGCATATTAGAATAACAAAAGGTATATATAGATTCACCTTAATCCTTGGAATGATCCTTTCTCTATCTTTAAATCCTCAAATCAGCCAAAGATAACTTTAAAACATCATTTTTAGGCTTAACTATTGGCTGCTACTGATCTGCCGAGCTGAGCTTGCCAGATCAGGCATGGCCGAACTGCCATTGGTCGGCTAGCCAGCTTCTGGCTGAAGGCCTTCTGTCCGGAGGACAGTGGCCGATTGACTTCTGATAAATGTTGGTTCGGAGACATTCTGGACCGAAAGGTCCCATTGCCGAGCTAAGGGTAGTCAATTATTTCCTTAGATTTTCCGAGCAGCCGAGCAGAGGGCTGTCAGTCTAAAGATTCTGCCGGGCTAAGAGCTGGCTGAGCAGTGAGTCTGCCGAATAGCCAGAAGTGCTTCCGAGCTAAGGCAGTGCGGGGATTAAGTGGTTCGGGCTGACGACTGGTCGAAATGAGTTACAATAACTTATTAAGGGTTCCTGGAACGATTACTGACCAAAACGAGACTCAGCCGAGCTAAAATGGCCAGGTCTCTGGTTGTTGTTCTCCTGAGCAACCAATTAGGCTACTGCCGAACATTGGGAGCTCGGGAACATTGACTTCGGGTATTCTGATTGGTCTAAAATGTTAACTAGGTAGTTATAAGCTCAATGATCTAATTGTCCGAACAATAGAGTGTATGGCCGAACTGAAATGAGTGAGTTAACGAAATGGTGGACCATCCATTCTGCCGAGCAGCAGTGCTACGGCATATGGGAGGTTGGCAATGTATAAAAAGAAACAGATAAGGTACTGTGGTGGTCCGGGCAAACGTGCCGAGCTGAAGTAAGTCTATCCGGAGAGTCCAAGGAATAATCCGGACCTATTTGGCTTAGTGCCGAACTGAATATAAAAGCTAAGTGCTTTTGTAGAGCTAAGGGTAATCTGCCGAACTAATTAGAGTGCGGCTAAGTCCTTGAATGGGCTTGCTGAACAAAAGCATAAGGACAAGTTAATGAACCGAAGGACTTAGAATATACCTGAGTGGCTTCTGATTCTGGCAAACGTCTTGCCGAGCTGAGGTCTGTCCGGGAGTGCTGGTCTGGTCAGGGGTGGAACAATGGAATCCGGAGGTCTTTTGAACAAGTGATGAGGGAGTAAGGGTTGGTCGGGCAAAGTCCTGGCCGCACAGAGGTACCGAACAACTAAGTATCTGGAGGATAGCTCTTTCTCTCTCTAGAATGAATAAATGGTGGAAATTCTGGTGTGGGACTTGAATGCTTGGAGAAGGAATGCTTATATAGGGGTCTGGAGGTGATAGTTGAGATCAATTAATGTTGATTGGACCCTTCCCTAACCTGGACGAACGGCTCAGGGTGTTGTCCCATCTGGGTCAGGTCTGAGCAACTGACATGACAGACTGCAACCTGGGACAACTTGCGACGTGTTGTCCCATCAAGTCAGGTGGCGGGTCAGTCCGGATGGGACGTGGCACTGACATCTGGCAGACTGCCGTGCAACCGGTTTCATAGCACGGGGTCCGGGCTGGGCTGGTCGGCTGGGCCGACCTGAGCTGCTCCGGATGGACTGATCTGCCCTGAGGGTTTCGGACAGCCTTGGGCTGGGTTTCCTCTTGGGCTTTTCTAACACCTTTAGCTCTTCCTCCTTACATTGGGCCTTTAGCTATATTTTGATACTTCTTTAAAACTTAATTCTAGCTAGCCTTAAATAATTTTAAGAAATTTCCAAAAATTCTACGAAAATATAATAAACTTATTTAACCTATTTATTCGGGTCGGGGCCTTACATCCTCCCCACCTTAAGAAGTTTGGTCTCTCAAACTTAAACGATTGCATTAAGGATGAAATAGTGAGATGGATACCTTAGTCAAATAGCTGTGGGTATTTTAGACACATTTCGCTCTCTTTCTCCCATGTAGCTTCGCTTCCTGACTGGTTCTCCCACCAGACCTTGACGAGTGGGATTACTTTGTTTCTGAGTCGCTTCTCTTGTCGGTCCATGATTCGAACAGGTCTTTCTTCATATGCTAAGTTTCTATCTATCTCGATGGTAGGTTGAACTAGAATATGCGTAGGGTCTGATACATACTTACGAAGCATGGATATGTGAAATACGTCGTGGACATTGGCTAGCTCTGGGTGAGTGCTAATCGGTAGGCAACTGGTCCAATCCTCTCAAGGATCTCGAAAGGTCCGATGTAGCGGGGGTTGAGCTTTCCTCTCTTTCCGAATCTGATGACGCCCTTCATAGGTGATACCTTTAAGAATACCTTATCTCCTTCCTGAAATTCCAGCTCCCTTCGTCGTGCATCAGCGTAGCTCTTCTGTCGATCTTGGGCTATCTTTAACTTGCCCTGGATAAGCTTGATCTTCTTGGTGATTTCTTGCACAATTTCTGGTCCCGTGGGTGCTTCCTCTCCAACTTTCGTCCAACATGCTGGTGATCTGTATTTCCTGCCATACTACGCTTTGAATGGTGACATCTGGATGCTTGCTTGGTAGTTGTTGTTGTATGTGGATTCCGCTAACGGTAGATGTTCTTCCTAGCTCCCTTGGAATTCCAAAGTGCATGCTCGTAGAAGGTCTTCTAATGTCTGAATCATCCTCTCTGATTGGCCATCGGTTTGAGGGTGGAAGGTGGTGCTGAAGGTTGTCCCCATTGCTTTCTGAAGTAACTTCCAAAATCTAAATACAAATCGGGGATCTCTATCGGATGTGATTGAAACAGGCGTACCGTGCAATCGAATGATCTCTCGTAGATAGGTTGCTGCCATTTGGTACATTGAATACGTGTTCTTGATCGGAATAAAGTGAGCTGATTGTGTTAGGCGGTCGACTATTACCCATATTGCATTGTTGCCTTTGGCGGTTCGAGGGAACCCTATGACGTAGTCCATGGTGATATCTTCCCACTTCTATTTAGAGATTGGTAGAGGTTGAAGTAGTCCTGCCGACTTCTGACGTAGTGCTTTGACTTGCTGGCATTCAAGGCATCGATCGATGTAGTTGACTATATCCTGCTTCATGCCCATCCACCAGTATGACTTCTCAAGGTCTTGGTACATCTTTGATCTTCCGGGGTGAATTGTAAATCTTGACTTGTGCCCTTCGCTCATAATCTTCCGTTTGAGTTCTTCTAAGTTGGGTATGCATATTCGGTTCCGAAACTTGAGGAGGCCTTCTTGTATGGTGAACTCGCTTTCTGGCTGGTCTTTGACATTTTCCTGGATCTTCTGCAGCTTCGGATCGTTTGCTTGGAGGGTCTTGATTTATTCTATGATAGACGGTTCTGCAATGATTGCCGCTAGATGTGCTGAGTAGGGGTGGTCTTCTTTCCCGCTGAGGATGTCGGCTACAATGTTGGCCTTTCCTGGGTCGTACTGAATGTTGAGGTCGAAATCTTTCATAAGTTCCAGCCATCTTCGTTGCCTAAGGTTTAGCTCTTTCTGAGTGAAAACATACTTCAGGCTCTTGTGGTCGGTGAAGACGTCGCATGTAACTCCATAGAGGTAGTGGCGCCATATTTTGAGTGCGAAGATCACTGCTGCAAGCTCCAAATCATGCGTGGGGTAGTTCTTTTCATGAGGCTTCAGTTGTCGTGAGGCATAAGCAATAACCTTTCCTTGCTGCATGAGGACGCATCCTAGTCCTTTGTGTGAAGCATCGCTGTAGACAGCGAATCCGTCTTCTCCGCTGGGTAGTGCAAGCACAGGTGCGGTGGTGAGTCTTTTCTTCAATTCCTGGAAGCATCCTTCTATTTCCTCGGTCCATGCAAATGATTCTTTCTTGCAGGTAAGCTGAGTCATTGGTGTGGCAATCTTTGAGAAATCCTGGATGAATCGGCGATAGTATCCAGCGAGTCTTAGAAAGCTGCGAACTTCGGTGACTGAGGTAGGCGTTGGCCAAGTTGAGATTGCTTCTATCTTCTTGGGGTCTACTGAAATGCCGTCTTCGTCGATGATGTGCCCAAGGAAATGTATATTCTTCAGCCAAAACTCGCACTTGTTGAACTTTGCGTATAACTGCTTCTCCTTCAGAGTCCGTAGAATGATAGACAGGTGCTCCGCATGTTGTTCTTCGTCTTTTGAGTACATGAGGATGTCGTCGATAAATACGATTACGAAATCATCGAGGAATTTGGCGAAAACACGATTTATCAGATCCATGAAAGCTGCGAGGGCGTTGGTTACTCCAAAGGGCATGACTAGAAACTCGTAATGGCCGTAATGAGTGCGAAAAGCAGTCTTCTCAATATATTCCGTTTTGTCTTTGAGATGGTGATATCCTGAACGCAGATCGATCTTTGAGAATACTCGGGCTCCTTGGAGTTGATCGAACAGGTCGTCGATACGAGGGAGGGGATACTTGTTCTTGATCGTGATTTTGTTCATCTCCCGATAATCAATGCACAGACGCATAGTTCCATCCTTCTTCTTGACAAATAGCACTGGTGATCCCTATGGTGATGAGCTAGGTCGGATGAAATTCTTCTCGATTAGTTCTTGCAGCTGAGTCTTTAATTGTTTTAGTTCTGCTGGTGCCATACGGTAGGGGGTTTTGAAAATCGGTTGCGTTTTTGGCATGAGGTCGATGGAAAATTCCCTCTCTCGATCAACGGGCATTCCTGGTAACTCTTCTGGAAATACTTCGAGATAATCACGTACTACTGAGATGTCTTCCTTTGAGGCGCTCTTCAGTTTGGTTGAGGTGATGCTACAGAGATACCCTTGGCATCCTTTCCGCAGAAGGCGACGGGCTTTGGCGACTGATACGAAACATAGAGGCGAAACTACTCCTTGTCCCTTGAGTTCGAACTCCCCACCTTTAGATTCAACAAAGGTGATAGACTTTCCAGCGTAATCGATCTTCGCATTGGACTTGGATAGCCAGTCCATTCCAATAATAACGTCAAAGTGTGCCATGGCTAGCGGAATAAGGTCTATAGATGATAAGGCTCTATTCATGGAAGACTCGCAATCCCTAAGGATCGTAGAGCATAGGACACCTTTACTCATAGGTTGGGCTACGCATAGATCGTACCCCAAGGGTTCAGGTTTCTGGGAAATTTTCTCTGAATGCGATTTGAAATAAACGAGTGTGTGGATCTTGAGTCAAACAAGGCATAAGTAGGAATATTGCAAATGAGAATTCTACCTGCCACAACTCCTTCTTCATTACGGGGATCTCCATGAACAAGCGCAAAAGTTCTTCCCTGCCTCTGGTTGTTGTTGCAGGCTCCTTGGTTGTTGGCATGATTTCTGGGAACTCCAACAGGCACATTGCTGGCTCCGGTTAGCTTCGGACAATCTCTCTTGAAGTGTCCATCTTGGACGCATCCATAACAGGCATTGGGGGGGTGTTGACGGCATTCTCCCAGATGTAGCTTCCCACATTTTGGACATGGGGGTATTGGTCTTCTCTCTTCATTTCTCCTTCCTTGGTTCCTTCCGAAATTCGACCTTTGGGGGTGACTGGTTCCTCCTTGAGTTTGATTTTGCCTCTTTCTCTCATGATAATGTCGGGACTCGTCCACGTCTTGCTCCACTAGAATTGCTCTATCAAGCACGTCAGCATAAGATGGTAGTAGAAGGGGGCGAACAACTTTTCGAATTTCAGGCTTTAGGCCGTCCTCAAAATGTCGGACTTTTAACTCATCGGTGGCGATTAGGTACGGGGCATACTCAGCAAGATTGGTGAACTCTACTTCATAATCAGCTACCGAGGTGGCCCCTCTTTGCTTCAAGTTTTTAAATTCCATGCGCTTAGCGTTTAGCATGGCACGGGGTGCGAATTTCTCCTTGAAAATCTCGACGAATCTTCTCCAGCTCATGTCGGGTTCTGACACGCTCCTCAAGTTCCACCAGCGGTTGGCTTCTCCTGCCAACAAATATGATCTAATGTCGACTTTCTGCTTTTCTGAGCATTGGAGTAGTCGAAAATTCTTCTCCATCTCCGAGATCCATTCATTGGCACGAGCATGGTCCATTCCTCCTTTGAACGTTGGGGGCTTCAGCTTTAGGAACTTTTTGACTATGATCATATTCGCATTTGGACGATCGGGGTGAATGACTTCTTCCTCTTGGTTGACTGGCGGTGGTTCGACTACTGGTCCTTGATTCTGGATTCGGTTGATGACTTCTTGTTGGGCTCGGACCGTTCCAGCCAGCATTCTCATCATTTAACGCAGCTCGCTGATCTCGTCGCGATCCTGACCGTTTCCATTAGCTCTCGTGTTCACCATTCTGTGAGCGAAGGATTTTATAGTTAGAAACTAAGGAGAAAATCTGATTGGTTCATAACTGTTAAAACATAACATAAGCAGATAAGCTGAAGTTTTAAGTGTGTCCGGGGCACACTACAAAATGCGTTGGAATTTATAAGATATCAAGGTACTACTCGTCATCACTAGGCCACTCATAGGGCGGGTAAATCCACTCCTCGTGATTCATGTCGATGTCTTCCTCGTCTCCTTCCTCTTCATTTTTGCTTGGGTCCTCCTCGGGGTCATCTTCAGGATTTTTCTCGAAATCGAGGTCCCAACCCTCGTTGTGCCACTCCATAGACTCATCCTCTTCCTCAACTGCTTCCTCTTCTTCGGGCGGGGCTTCGTCGTTATTACCGTTAAAGATGCAATTCCTCGCTCCCTCCATGAGGTGTTCGAATTCCCAATGCTGGATAGACCTTCTAGCCACTACGCAGGCACGCTCCAATAGTCGTAGGTGGTAATTAATCATAGCTCGTACTTCTCCCTCCGCGTTATCCTCGAATCTTACTTCTACTTGGGCTATAAGGTCCGAAGTAATCGTTGTTGAATCAGCATGTGCCCGTTCTTGGACGTCCTCGCTCACTATAAAGAGTTCTTCGTCCTCTTCTGGTATTGCTGGGGGTGGTGCTATCCCATGCTCATCCTCAGAATCGCTACTGGAGAAGTCGCTGCTAGCGTAATTACTGCCGCTACTAGACATAGCTAAGACATATACACGCAAATATAAATAAGTACATCTCCAAGTATTAACAGATATCTCTAAAGTAGTGAGTGCCTTGATCCTATCCCTGGGTTTGTTCGAAATCCGAAAAACTCTTGCTCTGATACCACTGCTGTCACGACCCAATTCTAAAAGGGTCCATGACCGACCAACGAGCAAGCTCGCAAATGCCTTCTAACAATGAGTTTAAGGATTTCACAACATAAAGATAGCGGAAGCGCTGAACAAAACCCAGTGTGCATAATAGAACTTTCATTTTCTTACAGGGATGATACAAAAGGAGGCTCATAAACTGCCTCTACAACAAAAGAGAGATGCACCAAGGGAGATACAATAAAAAGGGTGTAGTAAAAGGCTATGCTTCCAAAGCTAATCTTCCTCGATACCTGAAAAGAGTTTTTAGAAAAATGCATAAGCATAAAGCTAGAGTGAATCAGAATATACCAGGGCTACAAGTTTCCATGGATAAACAACATGTTATCAAATTCGCTTTTTCCTTCCCTTTTGAACATAATATGTGAAAGCTTATTAGCCCAAAACCTGTAACTGTATATGATTTGCCAAGTCAAGCCTATGGCCTTCTCAATGTCCTTCAGCGCATATCTTACTTTTGTTTGCATGTTCATTTTCATTTTCATTTCGATATTCTGACATGATTTTATCATGCTGCTCTTCACGGTACCAGTAATTCCTAGGAAAAGACCCCAGATAGCATAATTGCAGAGTCGTGATATCACTGTGATTAACCTAGCTATTAATCTCTTATTTTCCCCTCCTCGTCGGTTTCTGACTCTGCCCCCGGCGGCGAGCTACCGTGTCACCGTTCGTGCCATTCAATCATAAAACATCTTTCCTATTTTGCCAATCTATGGTAATAAAAGAAGAGTACATGCTATTTTTCCTTTTTGTGAACAAACAATATAGTAGAATGGATGCTCAATAGCATAAATGGTACATTTACAAATGATTAGCATGTTAAAAAGTCGTACGAGTAGCAAAGGTATATAGAGATTCACCTTAATCCTTGAATGATCCTTTCTCTATCTTTAAATCCTCAAATCTGCCAAAGATAACTTTAAAACATTATTTTTAGGCTTAACTATTGGCTGCTACTGATCTGCCGAGCTGAGCTTGCCGGACCAAGCATGGCTGAACTACCATTGGTCAGTTAGCCAGCTCCTGACTGAAGGCCTTCTGTCCGGAGGATAGTGGCCGACTGGCTTCTGATAAATGTTGGTTCGGAGACATTCTGGACCGAAAGGTCCCATTGCCGATCTAAGGGTAGTCAAGCATTTCCTTGGATTTGCCGAGCAACCGAGCAGAGGACTGCCGGTCTAAAGATTCTGTCGAGATAAGAGCTGGCCGAGCAGTGAGTCTGCCGAACAGCCAGAAGCATTTCCGAGCTAAGACAGTGCGGGGATTAAGTGGTTCGGGCTGATGACTGGTCGAAATGGGTTACAATAACTTATTAAGGGTTCCTGGAACGATTACTGACCAAAACGAGACTCAGACGAGCTAAAATGGCCGGGTCTCTGGTTGTCGTTCTCCCGAGCAACCAATTAGGCTACTGCCGAACATTGGGAGCTCGGGAACATTGTCTTTGGGTATTCTGATTGGTCGAAAATGTTAACTAGGTAGTTACAAGCTCAATAGACTAATTGTCCAAACAATAGAGTGTATGGCCGAACTGAAATGAGTGAGTTAAAGAAATGACGGATGGTCCATTCTGCCGAGCAGCAGTGCTCCGGCATATGGGAGGTCGGCAATGTATAAAAAGAAACAGATAAGGTACTGTTGTAATACCCGTACCTGTTTTTAATATTTTAAAAAAAAAATTACCTATTTTTATCAAAAAAAATAGAGGAGGAGTAATTTAGGTTTTTATGTGATAAGAAGTAATGGTGAAGGAAAAAAAATAAGATAAAGAGGTTTTAAGGAATTAATAAAAGA
>NMUG010013261.1:0-10154 GCA_002855965.1 Monotropa hypopitys
AAGTAAGAAGCAGAATGTTGTGGCTAGATCCAGTGCTGAAGCAGAATTCAGAGCAATGGCTCAGGGGGTATGTGAGCTTCTATGGATCAAACTTCTGTTCAATGATTTGGGAATCACACAATTTGATGTCATGCATCTTTACTGTGACAACAAGGCTGCAATTAATATAGCTCATAATCCGGTCAACATGATCGGACGAAACATGTTGAGATTGACCGTCATTTTATCAATGAAAAACTCACCAGTGGAGCAATATGCATGCCATTTGTCAGGACTGGAGATCAGCTCGCGGATGTTCTCACTAAGGGGATCGGCTGTAAACCTTTTCAAGAAATTCTTGGCAAGCTGGGCATGAGAGATATCTATGCTCCAGCTTGAGGGGGAGTGTTAGAATATCTCTAGGACTATTGTGTGTTGTTATGTTTTTATCTTTTAAGTGTCTTTTATGTGTTTCTCCCTATTCTAGGGACCCGGTTGTAATTCTTCTTTATCATTAATATAAAAGGGAGTGTGAGCCTTTTCTCACACTTAAGCTTTGTACAATACACAAGTCTTCAAAATCATCCCTCCGGAAAAATCTGAGTGTTCGACAAACCTTAGCCAAACCCTTAGAACACTCCTCCGACCAATCTTAGCCTCCCGGCAAACTCTCAGAAGCCTCCAGACCCCTTCACTTTTAGACTAGAAGACATACACTATCCGGACCATCACTCCCGAATAGTTCTCAGGTCGGCCTTCTACTTGGAAGACCAGAAGCTCTATCCTCTGTCTCAGGTAACTTCTGAACCCTCCAGTCATGCCTTAAAATGATCCAGCATAACCTAACCAAGGTCCTACCATCCCCATTGTTGTTCGGCAAGTCCACCGAAGGACTTCGCCGCACTGAACTTAGCTCGGCAGCCTTCCTTTAGCTCTGCCGAAGCACCTTAGGCCTTAGTACTCAGCTCGACAAATGTTCACTATTCGGCACTTGGCCAAACCAGACCGGACTGACCATTGAACCATTCGGCTAAACTTATTTCAGCTCAGCAAGCATGCCCAGACCCTCATAGAACATCCCTGACTCATTTCTAGAATATTGCCGACCTCCCACTTACCGGAGCACTTGTGCTCGGTAGAGGAACTGTCCGTTCTTTTAGAACCGAAGCTCTCTGAGCTCGGCTACTTATCCAGTTGCTCGGACAATAAGTCCTAAACCCTTGTAATCATCATACTAATCATTTCGACCACTTAAAATAACCGAAGCATTGTTCCCCGCACTGCCAAGCCCAACAGAAGGCCTTCAGCAGAACTAACCAGTCCGACAGAGTAGTTCCCGGACCTAAGTAGCTCGGCACTAAAGTGCCAGTGTTTGGCACTAATGTGCCAGTATTCGGCACTCCCTGTTATGAATAGCCATTAGGCCCTCCGGCCTATTTATGTTGACCAGTGACCTTAGAAGAGCTCAGCCAGTTCAGCTAGGAGCAGTCCTGCCAATTTTGGTCCGACAGCTCAGCTCAACTCGGCAGGTAACCTTAGCAGTTCAGCAAGTTTAGTAATTAGTCTTTTGTGATGTTTATGGCAGATTTGAGGTTATTAGAAGAAAATTCAGAAAGAATCCGTACCAAGAAAGGTGAATCTCTACATGCCTTACTTTACTCGTACTTTCTATACTTGCTCACTCCATTTTAGAAAGTATTATTGTGGCTATTGAGCCCAAATCTTAATATGTTGAGACTCTTGCAAATAGAAAAGAGAAGAGCATGTAAAACACACTTTTATGCATGAACAGACAATGTGGTAAAATGTTTTATATGATTATCAGTGCGGACATGATGTGACCATGGAATACGGTCATAAATGATTGCGCCCGGTGCTGGGGGCGGATTCAGATACCACGCAGACATGGACGAGTTATAAGGGTGAGACCAAACCAGATGGTCATTTGGATGATATCATGCCACTATGCATTATGCGGGGTAGCTCCCCCAAGTTCTGGTACTGTGGAGGCTATAATTGATTGGCTCGATAGACTGGTGGACAGTCCGATATCATGAGCCGAACGCCCAAGCAATCAATATGCACTTGTTGCAGGATCATGCATGAAAGACACCGAAAATTTGATATGACCTGGAGGATCAATGATAATACACTTTGAGGCTATCAAGCCACTGCTACTATGTTTTGCCAAACTGCTTCGTTTTGCAAGAATAATTGGTTGTCCATGAAACTAGTAAATTTGACATGTACTGTATTCACTCTAGCCTTATAGCTTATGCATTTTCTAAAACCCTTTTCAGGATTTGAGGAGCAGTCTTAGGAGTATTGGTGTAGCTTTGAGATTTTTGATGTACTTTGTATCAGCCCCGCTGAGGCCCTTTTGATGTAATTCCAAGTTGTAATAAGATTTTGGATATTAGGAGTGCACTCTTTGAGTATTTTCACGCTTTCCGCTTTTATTCAATCTAAATTTGTTTGATGAATCCCTTAACTCACTTAATAGGGCCTTTTGCGAGCTTGTTCGTTGGCCGGTCATGGCTCATGCGTGATTGGGTCGTGACATGGCCTCTACTACTTTGGATCTCCTATGTTCTCCAGTCTGCAAGCTACCATTTTATCTCGTTCTAATAATCTTGTTTTACCAGATTCTCATAAATCTAATTTTAGTCTTAAAACTTTAGATCTGTGGCATGCTCGTCTTGGACATGTAAACTTTCAGTATTTGTGTTGGTTGTTTCCTCATCTAAATAAAGCTTGCAAGGAGTTCAATTTTAAATGTGTAGTCTGTGAATTGTCTAAACATACTCGCATCTCTTATATTTCCCGCATGCATAGAGCTCCTAGTGCATTTGATCTTATTCATTCAGATGTATGGGGGTCTTCACCTGTCACTGCTTTATCTCAACACCGTTATTATGTCACTTTCATTGATGATTACACTCGTTGCACTTGGGTTTATCTTATGAAGAAAAAATCTAAAGTTTTTTCTCACTTTAGAAATTTTCTTCAAATGATTAAAACTCAATTTCACACTGTGCATTCTGATAATGGTCGTGAATACCTCATTGATGAGTTTAGGTCCACCTTTAACAAAAAAGGGATACTTCAACAACTTACATGTCCCTACACTTCAAAACAAAATAGTGTGGCAGAGCGTAAGAATCGTCACATCATGACTGTTGTTCGTTGTCTCTTGTGTGGCATGAACGTCCCCAAATTTTTTTAGCACATGCCTGTTCTTACTGCTACATATCTTATTAATCGCACTCCCAACCGTATTCTTGCTAGGAAGGCTCCCCTCCACGTTCTTCAACCTGCAAGTACCCTTTTTCCTCTTGTTCCGCGTGTTTTTGGGTGCACTTGTTTTGTTCAAGATAGGATTCGTTGTGTATTTTGGGGTACTCATTTATGTCTAAAGGTTATAGATGTTATGATCCAGTCACACGACATTTATATCATTCTTTGGATGTTACCTTTCTGGAAACTATTCTATTTTTTCCAGGATCATCTACTCCAGGACATGCAACAATGGATCAGGTTGAATCAGATACTTCTCTTTTGCCTCGACCTGTTCCTATTATTGATCCCACAGGTGATTCATTACCTCCTCTTATAACCATTGATCCCTCTCAGGTTTACTCTCGCCGTTCACGCCCTCCTGCCCCCTTGCCATTGTCTTCTCTAGATTCAGGTAATTCTCTCACTCCTTCGTCTTGTCCTATTTCTTCTCCTGACATTGCACCACCTGCTATTTCTCCTCGTTATCCTACTCGTATTCGTCACCGACCTGCTCGTTTTCTCCTATCTAACAGTTCTAATCATCCTCTCTCGAAGTATATTTCTTATCAGGGCTTATCATCTTCCTACAAGTCTTTTCTTAGCCAGGTTGATTCAATCTCCATCCCTCGGTCTATTCGTGAAGCCTGCCAGAATCCAAAGTGGGTGGCTGCTATGCAGGCAGAAATGAGTTCCCTATAGAGTAATCAGACATGGGAGCTTGTTGATCTTCCTGCTGGTGAGCGGACTATTGGTTGTAAATGGCTCTTTAGCCTCAAGTACCTAGCAGATGAGTCCCTAGATCGCTATAAGGCACGTTTGGTTGCCAAGGGTTTTACTCAGGTTCCTGGTAAGGATTTCGGTGCCACTTTTGCTCCTGTGGCGAAATTAACTACTGTTCGTCTTTTGGTCTCGTTAGCTGCCGCTTATTCTTGGCCTCTCCATCAACTTGATGTCAAAAATGCTTTTCTTATTGGTGCTCTGATTGAGACCATTTATATGGATCCTCCAACTTGTTTTCGGCCTTAGGGGGAGTGTTTTGGGAAAGTCTGTCACCTCCGCAAATCTATCTACGGTCTCAAGCAGTCTTCTCGTGCATGGTTTAGCAGGTTCAGTGATGTTCTTAATATGGGCTTTACTCTGTGTCATTCTGATCACACTTGTTTATTCGTCGTCAGTTTGTTTATTCGTCGTCAGTCTCAAGGGAAGTGTACTATTATCTCAGTCTATGTTGATAATATTATTATTACTGGCAATGAAGCCCCAGGTATCTCTCAAGTCAAGCATGATCTAAGTATGTCGTTTGATGTTAAGGATTTGGGTCCTCTTCGCTATTTTCTTGGTATTGAGGTTGCCAGATCTCGACAAGGTATCTCGTTACCCAAAGAAAGTATTCTCTTGATCTCCTTCAGGATACAAGTATGCTTGGATGTAGGCCTGCCTCTTCTCCTATGGATCCAAATCTTAAACTGACTGCAGAAATAGGAGACCTGTTACCTGATCCTTCAATATATCAACATCTTGTGGGACGTCTTATCTACTTGACAAACACAAGACCGGATCTTACGTTTGCTGTTAGTATTGTGAGTCAATCTATGCATTCTCCGCGCACATCCTACTTGGATGATGTCTATCATATCCTTCGGTACCTTAAGACCTGTCCTGGTTTAGGGCTATTCTTCACAGCAGGAGAGTAGTCTGATCTCTCCTGCTTCACTGATGTAGATTATGCTGGTTCTAGGAGTGACCGATGTTCTACTTTTAGCTTCTGTACCTTTCGTGGGAATCATCTTATATCCTGGAAGAGTAAGAAGCAACCTTGGTTTTAAGGAGAAATATGGACTGGGCTTTTCAACTTGGTATCAGAGCATGGTTGGGTCTGTGTCTGGTGTGCCGAGTGTCCGGCTACCCTGTGTTGTGGTCCAGGAGGGTGTGTTGGAATGTATCCCACATCGCCTAATTATGTCTCATCTCTATTGGTTATAACGCTCAAGTTTCTCTCTCCTTAACACCTTGGTTTTAAGGAGAAATGTGGACTGAGTTTTTCAACTATTTCCATATCAATTTGTTTCCTATTTTCTAGCTTCTTTGGGTGTATATTTAGGGGTTGAATTGTAAGTAATTTGTATGAAAGAATTATCAATTTTTTCATACAATTACGCACTGGTCTATTCTAACTTCTAAATTATATTTTCAGGTTTTTCCGCCAATTGTTGGCCTTCTTTGGTATACATCAGATGGCTTTATCTCTTTTCCGTTTCATTGCCGCCCTTGGGAGAACACAGGTTGTCGCAAGCACTCTCGGCACCTTTACATTGCTAATGGTTTTTGTCTTTGGTGGTTTCGTTGTTGCCAAAGGTTGGTATTTTCCATTTTTTATAGCTAGTAGTATTGATAGTATTCTTTTTCAAGTTAACGGATTATGTACAATACTAGTAAATAGATTTACTTGACGTGGTTTTCGAAATGTGGTGAAAACTATTGTATTGTCTTTGATAATGTAGCATAATCATGATATTCTTTAACCACCATTATTATCATCACATGCAGATGACATTCAACCATGGATGATATGGGGTTATTATATCTCTCCTATGATGTATGGACAGAATGCCATAGCCATGAATGAATTTCTTGATAAAAGATGGAGCGTGGTAAGCTCACTTATTCTGTTTTAAACAATTCTTTTCCTTTTCCTTTTCCTTTTAGCTCAATGCTGTCATCTTTATCACTTGATTGCCTTTAGATTAGCTAAAATTTTTTCCTTCTGCAGCCAAATGTCGATCCAAGATTTCTTGAACCTACAGTTGGAAAGGTTCTTCTTAAGGTCAGGGGGATGTTTGTGGATGATTACATGTATTGGGTTTGTGTGAGTGCACTCTTTGGATTTTCTGTGCTCTTCAATATCTGCTTTATAGCAGCTCTGGCCTACTTGAATCGTAAGATCGTCAAATGCAATATTATTCATCTATTTCAGCTCATCTCAATTTCAGGCATGGAATCTTATTCCGGTCTGACAATTTTTGTAACTCAAATGCAGCTTTGGGTGATTCGAAATCTGTTATTGTGGATGAGCATGATGAAACAAAGAAAAAGAAGGGACTACTTTCCCACGGAGGGACATACATTGATATAAGTTCAGCATCTACAACCTCGTCTATCGAAGGTTAAAAATTACAACTCTCTTAGTTTCAACTCAGTTGATTGATCTTTAATATTTTACTTGAAGCAGTGAAGTTGAAATATTTCACATCATCAACTATGCCGTTGTTTCATTTTAGATGTTACGTAAATTAGCAGTTTTTCTCTCAGTTATCGCTGATACAGCCTGAACAATTGCAGGTATCAACATGGGAGTGAGAAATATTCCAGACAATGCCAACTTAGGTGTCAAAGACATTGCAACTGGAAAAAGAGGAATGGTGCTGCCTTTCCAGTCCTTGTCACTTACATTTGATCACGTGAACTACTATGTTGATATGCCTGCTGTAAGACACTTGTTCTAAGGTTTAGTATCCGAGAGACGATTCTGATGTTTCTGCCCGATCTTTCTTTTCTAGACTAAAGTGAGAAAATTAATGGAGGCTTCTCAAATTTTCAAAAAAATTGACAAGAACTGTTCATCAAAGAGATTGTTATATGAAACTTGACTACCGTTATATGTTGTTTTTGGTATTTGTTGAGAGTATTTGTCTCACATTAAAAAGTTAAGGGATCTAGCCTGGGTTTATAAGGAGTTGGGCTACTCCCCCCATTGCCAATTGGTTTTGGGGTGGAACCTCAATTTCCTTCAACACACCCTCCTGGACCACAACACAGGGTAGCCTTGACACTCGGCACACCCGACAGACTCAACCAAGCTCTGATACCGAGTTGAAAAGCCCAAGTCCACATTTCTCCTTAAAACCAAGGTGTTAAAGAGAGGGAAACTTGAAACTTATAACCAATAGAGATGAGACATGACTAAGCGATGTGGGACACATTCCAACACACCATCCTGGACCACAACACAGGGTAACCTTGACACTCGGCACACCCGACAGACTCAACCAAGCTCTGATACTGAGTTGAAAAGCCCAAGCCCACATTTCTCCTTAAAACCAAGGTGTTAAAGAGAGGGGAACTTGAAACTTATAACCAATAGAGATGGGACATGACTAGGCGATGTGGGACACATTCCAATAGTATTGTTCTATGAATCTTGACTACTGTTATATATATTTTTGGTAAACGAGATGTGTTGTAGAAGAAAGGGTTTTCCTTTAAGTTTTGCAACTATCCAATTCACTGCATTCCACCAAGGCTGCTGGGGTTTACAGAGACCTTTGATTCTTTATTGTTTCAGAATCAGTTTCTTAGGACATTTTAAAGATAGACTATCACTTCTAAAAATTGTGGTTTATTTCATTAGGAAATGAAAAGCCGCGGAATAGAGGAGACTCGCCTCCAACTGTTACACGATGTCAGTGGTGCTTTTAGGCCTGGTGTCCTAACCGCATTGGTCGGGGTGACTGGTGCTGGAAAAACCACCTTGATGGATGTGCTAGCAGGAAGAAAAACAGGTGGCTATATTGAAGGAAGTATCAGCATTTCGGGCTTTCCAAAGAATCAAGCAACTTTTGCTCGTATTAGCGGTTATTGTGAACAGAATGACATCCATTCACCACATGTTACTGTATATGAGTCCATTGTGTACTCTGCCTGGTTGCGCCTGGCTCCGGATGTCAATAAGGATACACGAAAGGTATTTGTTTTTCTATTACCTTTCCCTTCGTTTTTCTTCGTATCAGTAACCAGTCATTCTGCTCTTCTTGACTATGTCCCTTGGCAGTTTTTTTCAACCACGAAGTGGATGCCTTATCTTTTATTCTCTTATTTTTTGCTTAGATTGTATTTGCATGACTTGTGTATTTCATTTTTGTTTCTTTTAGATTGTTAGCTCTTTCAAATTTTCCGTTTCCTACCCAAATCCTTGACCCGGATACAGCCTTAGGATGAGTCTGAATCATTGATTTGTACACAGATTTACCAAGGGAGGGAAAATGATTAGGAATGCTAAGGAAATCACTATCTTCTAATATTTTCTTCTCTCAAAAAATCCGTCTGCGTATCTATGATGGAAACACTAATTTCCTATGCCAGGGGTCTACGAAGCACAGGTACTCCGAAAACAGTGCCGTATGAGTACCGGGTACTCCGTGGGTACGGGTACGGCAAAAAAGTACCTGGCACTTTTCACGAAAATGGGTACGGTGTCAGTACGTTGGTGGGTACGTCTGTGAGTACGTTTGGGTTAAATTTTATTTTTCAAAACATTTCTGGTGACTAAATGTATAAAAATGCAAAATGTTAAGGGTTTAAGTATTTTAAATTTTATTAACATAAAATAACGTATTACTGTAATTCAACACAAGTTTAGGTTTTTGTTTTTGTTTCCGTAACCCCGTTCGACTTCGACCCTTGCGCCGTCTCCATCTCCAGGCGACTTCAATCGCCCAAGCGATTCTCGAAGTCGTCCTCTCCCGTGCCGCGAAGTTTTGTCTAGGCGACCTCCTGTGAGAACTTCAGCAACCTCCTCTCACAGTCGTCTCTCTCCTGTGAGAACTTCGGCGACCTCCTCTCACAGTCTTCTCTCCGGTGAGAACTTCGCATCAGCCTTGCGCCGTTCTCACAGCCTCTCTCTCCGGTGAGAACTTCGGCATCAGCAAAGGTATACGAGTTCAATTTACTTACTGTCTCTCTCACAAACTGCTCTATACGAGTTCAATTTACTTACGAGTTCAATTTACAAACTGCTCTGGTTTATACAACAGTTCAATGATCTACTTCAAATTCAATCAATTTATGCACACAATCAGAGGCTAAGGTCATAGGTTGTTTATGTAGTCATTCTACACAACAAACCAAAAATACTCCAAACAAAGGAGAAATTGTGGTTTGATAAATTACTTCCTAAAAATATAAAAAAATATTTAAAAATATTAAAAAATATAAAAAAAATAGCGTCGTACCGTACCCGTACCCGTACCCTACTTTTTTAAGTTTTACCGTATGCTGTACCCGCACCCGTACCGTACCCGTACCGCGTACCGGTACCCGTGCTTCATAGCCAGGGGTTCTGTAAGGCAGTAAAGGTGATAATTTCAAACCTGATGTTAGTTTTTGTTTGTAATAAGATACTTGTTCTCTACTTTTTAGCTCATGATTCCACCATTTTCGCATGTCTAGTAACCTAGTTTCACCTCATTGGCAAATGCTAATTGTGTTTTATGAATTTTTGGTTTAGATGTTTGTTGAAGAAGTAATGGAGTTGGTTGAGTTGAGCCCTCTAAGGGATGCTATAGTTGGTCTTCCTGGATTAGACGGTCTCTCAACCGAACAAAGAAAGAGGCTCACCATAGCCGTAGAATTGGTTGCTAATCCATCTATCATCTTCATGGATGAGCCTACTTCGGGCCTTGATGCTAGAGCTGCTGCTATTGTGATGCGAACTGTCAGAAACACGGTGGATACTGGCCGAACAGTGGTTTGCACCATTCATCAGCCAAGCATAGATATTTTTGAAGCTTTTGATGAGGTATTTTTTGGTTTAACAATAAGTCTATTGACAGTACTTGAATGCTTCATTGTAAGCAGTGCACTTGTTCTTCATGGGACGGAGAATCCTTCAATATGAATATAATAGTGCGAATATTGTAGTTCGTGGTTGTGATTTACATTGCATTCCAAGAATTAGGAACCTTTCAGCTCTATGGATATGAGGACCTATTGTTGTGGAGCCCCTGGGTGGATTCCACCTTGAGCTGATCCAATGATCCAAACCGCTAATTCTGTAGGGTCTGCTGAGCCTATTTTATGATCAACAAATGAGATTAGTCCAACTAGCCACAAGATTGTGA
>NMUG010013262.1:0-10153 GCA_002855965.1 Monotropa hypopitys
TAAATATAATTATGATTAAAGTTGATAAAAGTAATTAGTAAGCTTAATAAGAAAAGTTGACTTTAATAATTCTTAAAAAGAATAGAAGATTTAATAATAATTATGGGAGAGATTTAAGAATTTATGGGGGTTCGGTAATATTTTAAGAATAAAAGAACGAATTAAAGGATTAAAAGATAATATGTAAAATACGAACAATATAATTAAGAAGTATCGTAACTACGACACAATAAGTTGCACCGTAGCGTAACTAAAAGTTAAATTCAATATGATTTATAATTTTATAATTATCTTAATAAAATCAAAATCAAATTCAAAAGAAAATAGAAAATCGTAAAAATTCAGAAAATGGGAGATTCAACGAAGAACGAGCGCCGATTAAATGTCACCAAATCTTCACAGGACGTTCCTTGCAAGGTTAGTAATCTCTTATGACAGGCAGATTCATTTAAAACGTGATTAAATGTGATTAATCTATGTTTTTATAAAATTTTATAAAAGTTAAATTGAACAGATTAAAAGCCATTTTGATTCGTTTAAAAGTGTTAAAACATAGATTTATAAGTATTATAACCTTTGACGGCCATAGAAATGGAAGAAAAATAGGTTTCAGAGGCTAAATCGCATGTTGGAGTAAGAAAAATCGAGCAGTTCATTGTCCTGTCGAGCTATTTTTGCGACCAGTTTGAAGGCCGGTATATCGGGCGGTATATCGGGCAGCATACTGGTTGCCCTACCGGTTCACGTAAAATTTTGGCCTAACTAGTATACCGGGCGGTATACATGTCCTTATACCAGTCCCCGTACCAGTTTGTGTTAATTGAAATACCAGATTTTTGCCCAAACTGGTATACTAGCCGGTATACCGGGGCAATATACCAGTGTGGTACCGGTCCCCCTACTAGTTTAAGCAAAAGTTAATAAAAGTTGTTCTGGACCGAAAAAAATGAAAGAAAATGTAAGAAAGGTCCAATTGAGCATAACCCCAAGGTTTAATAGTTAAAATAAAGCTGAGATAGAAATAAATAGAAGAATAAATGAGTTAAGAAATTATAAAATTTCTGTTAATAATAATATTATTGTTATTTAATTTTTAGGACCCTCTACTGGACCATACAAACAAGGTGAGTGACAGTAACTAAATTTAAAAGAATTTTGAGGTATAGTTTATTTAAATGTTTGTTTTTCCTGGACTATAATTAATTTATTTAATCTGTTTTGAGTATTCCATGGATAAGAAATGTATTTGTGAATTTAGTACATGTCATCATAGAGACATTCCTCATGTCCCGGGGGTGATCCAAGGGCACATAAGAAGTTGGAGGATATTTAATAGATATCCAAAGATAAGTAAGAAGTCTGGAGATATTTAATAGATATCAAGGCATAAGAAATTCCTCTCAGCTACTGGGCTATAATTGGTAATTCACTGTCTGAAAGATTCGATTAAGCATGAGACATCTTGCTTAAATCATCGGGGACGCCCAAGAATCATATTTATATGGCGTATGGAATGTAAGAATAAGAACAAGAGTAAGAATAAGAGTAAGAATAAGAAATAACGACGGTTTGTCAGATTAATATTTGTAAGAAAGAAATACTGTCATATCTCGGATTTTCAAACTATATTTTTTTTAAATGATTAAAAGAGATAAAAGAATGACTATTAATGAAACCACATTAACTAAACCACACTACAAGGGGCCGTGAATTGTCAAATATACATCTTTACAAATCCTTTACATGAAACTTGTTTGAAATGAAAATACACATAAAGCCTTTACATTTGAAATGAAACCCAAACTACAAGTAAAGTGGAGAAGGGGTTTATTACAATGATATAAAATGAAATACAATGGAATGCCTCTTACTGAAATGAAGGTAGAGCAAGCCAAAGCCAACTCCCCGCTGCAAGCTACCAAACCATGCAAACCTGCATAAAACTGTAAAAAGAAAGTTGAGTC
Organism: Monotropa hypopitys; assembly: GCA_002855965.1. Lineage (NCBI taxonomy): Eukaryota > Viridiplantae > Streptophyta > Magnoliopsida > Ericales > Ericaceae > Monotropa > Monotropa hypopitys. The sequence goes on from NMUG010013262.1 coordinate 1,965, forward strand.
ATAAAGACCCAGTAAATATGTGTCTATCAAGTGCAAATTCAATTATTGTTACATGTTCAAGTGGTGTGAATCACTATGATGCAATCCCAAGCATGCCATTACTCACACAATCTCAACACCACAATCAAGTCACTTCCCACACCAAGACTCATAACCTTATCCAAGTCTCATCCACACGAGCTCGCCAAGAGCTAACCAAACCACTCTTCCTTGCTCAAGACCACTAAAACACAACCCGACAATCTCTCTTTACCAAGTTCCCCTTACCTACGCAACTAGGCAACATACACTAGGACAAAAGCCATAAGGACCAAGGATCTCAACCTTGACCGTGTTGTGACGACATGTACCACTACTACACTCTCTAGGGAAGACACTCCCAAGAACATAACCCATCTCTAGTGGTACCGCTACCAACTATTGCACACAAGCCGAATACCATATCAAATGCAATAGCTAATTCCACGACTTAGCTTATGTCCACACAATCCACCACACCACATTGAACATCATCTATCCTTTCCTTTCCTCTATATACATATCTATATAGGTACACATTGGTGAATTTATTTAGCTTGCTCGATTAGTTTGTTTGACTCCTCGGCTTAACACCACTTTGAGAATGAGTCACACGAGTCTCGAACCGCCTCACTAAATAAGGACCGGCCTACCCCAAACGTGGAATGTCTTTTAAAAGAGTCATATAAGTATCGAACCGTCCCACAAGAAAGGACCGGCCTACCCCAAACATGGACTACATTTTAAAAATTAATTTAAAACCATTAAGCCCGGGATCAAATTATAGACACATCAATGAATTCAAGAATCGACTATCTCACGAAGGAATCACGAATTGATTCGGGTTGTCTCAATGAATTTAAGAACCAACCACACACGCGAATGACCACGAATTGGTCCGAGGATCACAAATTGACCCGGAGATCACGAATTGATCTTATCCTCCTACACATCCATAATCACATTGTTTTGGTTGGTTGTTTAATAGGTGAATTGATAGGATTGATGAGTTAAATCCAAGAGAATGAGTTTCACAACACTAGTGACGAATTCACTTCAAGGGGACGAGTTCCCACCTAAGTGTGACGAATTCACACATCAACACAATTCCCTTCACTACGACATTTCACCAAACACCTAGAATGCACAAATGTACACAAGAGTCCTAGTCACCAAGGACACCTAACAAATCACTCAACTTGCCACCAATATACTCAAGGCCACTCATAAGAGCCTAATTAAGATCCAGCAATCTTATGAAACCATGAATCTACCATATAAGCCCCTTGGGAATTGTACTAAACACCTAGCGGGCACAAGATCACCGCTCAATTCCATCAATTAGACTCCTAGGACAAAACTCTCAATTTCCATCAAACTCCAACAAATCCCAATTCAAGTCCTAGATATAAAATTGACCATCTCACATCCTCACATCCACCAAGAACTCTCTAATTTCATGCAAGGATGCCACCAATTTCAATTCATCAAACTTAGTTAATTTCATAATTTTCAAAACATGGATTTTAGAGAAAACCTTTAATTTTAATCTTGTAAATCAATTAGGTGGCCTAACACAACCACACAAATACAAGATAGAAACATATTTACCTCAAGCCTAACCAATGGAGAAAACCCTAGATGAGGGTATCTTGACACCAACACGAACCATGCACATCAATGGCGAGGTCTTGATGAGGGGATCAATGTTTCTCATAGCATCAACTCCATTGGAGCTTGGGAAGATGGTGGATTTAAAGAGAGAAGGGAGAGGAAGAACCTTGGGAGGTAGAGAGAGGGAGAGGGCTGCTCTTAGGGTTAGGAAAATGCCCAAAATCGTGGGCATGAACATATATATAGCCCCCACGCAAAAAGACACAATTGCCCTTCATTAAAACATTCGGACAGGATTTTTACTCATGGCGACTGGTCGACGTCTGCAATCTCGACCGGTCGAGGCTCTATAAATAACCCTTGTGAAATCTCACGACCGGTTGACAACGTTTAGGAGGACTGGTCGTGGTCTAGTGCAACATCCTACTGGAAAGACACGACCGGTGAGAAATTGCAAGCCCGACCGGTCGACGCTGGAAAAAATGCAATGTTTGAAAAACATATCCCAACCTCGACCATAACTCCTCCCGAGACTTCCCGGAATACCCCGAATCGAATACGAACCAAATGGATGGACCGACGAGGGGTCCAACACCCAACTCTAATCGTCAACGGAAATCAAGGAGGCCATACTAAAATTCATTAATCGATTAGAACGACGAGTTTAATTCCGGAAATGAAATTCCAAAAATACCAGTCTTGACAAATACGGAATTCCATTTGGTGCAAGAATAATTGTAAGAATTGTAAGAATAAGAATAAGAAATCGTTAAGAAGGCCAATATGGATTGTAATACCCATTCCCTTATTTAAATAAAATATTTCATTTTTAAATATTTTGCATGAAATGTGAAAATGCATTTTTTATCTCGTTAGAATGATTTGAAATGTATTAGGATGACTTGAGTGTAAGAGATTGAGAAATTGTGTTTTGGAGTATTTTGGTTATTTCGTTGGCTTTTAAAAATTAAACTTGGGGTTGTTTGTGAAATTGGAAAGGTTAAAAAATAGCTTAAGGATGTCAATTTGAGGTTTAGAATGTTGGGAAAGTAATAGAAATTGAGTTGGAAAGGTTGGGGAGAAAATTAGGTTGAAAACTAGAATTTTGGCTTAGGTTATCGATAACATAGGCCATTAGTTATCGATAACGAGGGCTGTAGGAAGCCTAGTACAAATGTAGAGGAGTGTGTTATCGATAATACGGGTGGTTGTGGTTATCGATAACCGGTTGTGTTGTGGCTACTGTATATAATGCAGAGAGGTGGGTTATCGATAACGGGTCAGTTAGGTTGTCGATAACCAGAAAAATTTTGTTGTTCAAGTAAAGATACATAGGGTTGGGTTATCGATAACCTCCATCACTAGGTTATCGATAACTCTATGTCGATGAAGGAAAAATTCGAAAGTTACAAAAGGGTGTTTTTGGGTATTTTACATCCTTGAATGTTTACCTATGTATCTAAAACGTTTAAGGGAGATTAAAGATGGTTCATTATACTTTCTTTACACCATTTTACTCTAGAGGGAAAGTGTAACGCTCCACAAATTTTAGCGCGACTTAAATCTATTTATAAATCATATTGGGATTTCCGTTGGACCTCTCCTTTTAGTTTGGTGCTTGTCCGGGGTGTCCGGGATAGCCTCGGGGGCCATTCAGCGGTTTTAATTCAGTTTTGGTGCAGTTGCACCGGTGCAGGTTGGAGTTGCACCGGTGCAGGTTGGAGTTGCACCGGTGCAGGTGTTGTCCAGAGTGCACTGCTTTCTTTTGAAGCAGTTGCACCGGTGCAGGTATTGGGTGCACCGGTGCAGAGTAATTCTCGTAGGTTCTGTTCAAATGTTTGCATCGGTGCAGGTGAGGTTTGCACCGGTGCACAGAGGTTTGGATGTGAGGCAGTGAGGTGTGCATCGGTTGATGCACTGGTGCAACGGGGGTTTGCACCGGTGCAGATCAGGCTTGCACAGGTGCACCGGTGTTTTGCGAAATGTCATTAAGGGCAAAATGGTCTTTTCATGTGGGGTCCTATATATATTGTGTTTGGACGATTTTAGGGTATTCCAACCCCCATTTTTGCAGAACCCTATCTCTCTCTACCTCCCTATTCTCTCCCTCTCACTTCTCTCCTCCTTGGCTCTCCATCCTTGGAGATTTGGAGCTTCTGGCCATCACAAATGTCGACGGGGACATCGAGGGCTACGCGATGATGGTTTTAGATCGTCTTGAATCGGTATGTCTCTTCCTCTCTTGCTCCTATAGTGGCTCTCCTCCATTTTCTAATGGTTGTATGTTGTAGGTTGCGACGAGTGCTTCGCGTTGATGGGTCCGGTTCGTGTTGGGCGTTTTCCGGTGATTGCTCCGGCGACCTCTCCGGTGAGTTTTCTGGCGATGCTCCAGTGGGTAACTCTTAACTCCTACATCGCATGCGTGAGTGTGCGTATTTCCATTCATTGTTTCATTGATTGTCTATCGTTAATTTCCTATGCAAATTCGTATCGTTTGTAGTTCGATTCATTATCGTCGGGTATGTAATCGTGTTGTTATTACTCGATTGGTTGGTGTTGAGTAGCGTAGGGAAATTGGGTTGATGATTGGAACGATATTGTGATAGCAGCGATAACTTGAGTGTTGAGGATTACCCTTAGAATGGCATAGGCACCAAGTGTTCGATGGAATGCCCGAAAGGGTTTTGAGGTGGAAATTGGGTGCGTTGATAGGGTGAATTGTCGTGATGATTGCTTAGTGATATGTTCGACTTACCTGGGGTCATTACGGTAGCTTGAGAGAGTGAATTATGGTGGAGTGGAGATTTTTCCCATTGTTGGTACTTGCAGCAAATGTTCTAGAGAATTGGTGTTGGTCTTTGAAATCCTTGGGTAAGTGAGTGTTGTGGTCTTCTTGGGTACTAGTGATATAGTGGTGTGATCGATATAACTTCCCTTGGTATAATGACGACGTGAGATTTGAAATTGGGTTTGGACCCTACTCTTGAAAGGATTGTGGAATTATGGGAAGGTGGTAAATCGATTTGAAAAGTAAAGTACCCAACAAATGCAATGAACACTCAATTCGAGGGATGGATCCTACGAGGACCACCCTTAGCCAATCCCTAAATCATTCATCTAAACTCACTAATGAAATAATGGAGTGCAATGTGTGGTTTGACATGGATGGTTCATTCTCAAGTCCGTTTGTGGTGTGAAGTGGGAGATACGCGTTCCCTTGAAGTCGCGGAATAACTAGATATCATTGACGGGTGATGATCTAGGAAAAGATCCTTTGGCCATAGGTGGGAGATACGAGTTCCTGAAAGTCTCGGAATAAACTGGATACGCTGGCAGGCGGGATCCTGGAACAAATCTTAACACATGTGATTTACTCGCCGTTGTCTCGGGGAGTTTGGAGGCTCACTCGTTTAGGAGTCGTCCGGAATTGAATATTGGAATAAAATGATAACCCTGTGAGGGTAATGTGGTTGTGTCCCTTGGGTGAGCCAAGGTGAGAAAATGATGAAATGTGTAACTCCAATATTCAATATCAACTACAGTCTTATGAATCCAAAACCGTACCAATAAACATGGGAATGATGGGAATGATGAGAGGACTTGACGTTGGGCTCCTTGCAAGTGATTGTAGGTGTTGGTCGTGTCTTGACCGTGGTTTTGGGTTGAGAGTAGGTGCGGTTTGGTATCGAGGTTCGTGTGTCCCTTAGTAGAGTTCCCTAGTGGTAGTGATTACGTTGGTGATGTTGGTTGGTTTGGGTGACACTCTATTTGTACAACCTTGGTGATATTCTTAGTCTTACATTACTTGGGTGTGTGTGTGTGTTGTGCCCTCTCCTTGACCTTGCTTACCTTTACTTTGTGGCACATAGGTTCGCATGCGCCCGTGCATGCTTTGTAGTGGTTAGTTGTTACCGCACTGAGCCGTGGTTTGCTCAGACCCTCCTTTCTCTCTCTTTTCCAAGATTGTACTGCAAGGTTTCTCTTGCAGTGTGACTTGGAGCTTGTACTAGAGGATGGTTCCTTGGGAGCTGCAGTCTTGGCTCTCCTTGTGTTGTTGTACTTCCTTTCAGCTTTCAGGTTGTAGCACTGTTGTAGTTGTACTTTCTTTTACAGTTTTTAGTGAGTAGTTCAGTTGTACCTTCTTCTCTCTTGTACTCTTTCAGTTTGTATATTGTATCACGAAAAATGTAATGAGAACTTCAACTGCAATGTTGCTGTATAATAACTACTAACTCCCCGGTGTTTATGTTTAATGTATTTCAAAAAAATATGTTAGAAATATTTTACTTAAAAAATACGGGGCGTTACAGTTGGTATCAGAGCTTTCGGTTTGAATACCTTTGGACTGTGGGGAGACACCTAGTCTCCATGGGTTCCTAGGTTCATTACGATTGATGCAATTATTCTCATGTGCTTTGGAGCACCGTTTGCCTTGGGTTTGCTTCCTTAGAGTCACTTGTGTCGTTTTGACTCCTTCTTGGATTGTTGAGTATCCTTAGATTGTTAGGAGATGTGTGTTATCCTTCCCCGTGAAGCTATAGATGTGTTAGCGGTTGTGTACTTGAGTGCCTATCTTCCTCGAGATTTGTGGTGTAGCTTCCGTTGTTCAGTTGATTTGAGGACTTCCTTGTGGACGTATAGTGAAGATTGTGATTTGTGGTGCGACTTGAGGTCTTGAGACTTGTTGTCCTTCTCTCCTTGAGGTACAATTTCTTGGTTGTCTTGTGGTTTCGTGAGTCCCGCTGAGTTTTGGGATTTCCTCTTGTGGATGTGTAGTGGAAATTTTTATTTTTGGGAAGAATGATTTTCTTGAGGCTTGTTGGTTTTCTCGTTTTGGAGGCATAAGTTTGGTTTCGTTGTGTGGTTGTGTGATTGGTTTAGGCTTCCGTTTGGGCATCTTCGGATGAAATGAGGATCACTCTTCCTATTCCTCTTGCGGTTCGGCTTTGTGTTTCCAAATTCTCGTGTGAATTGGTGTTGTTGACCATTTTGGGTCCTTTGCCTCCTTATAAAATCTACTCATTTTACGTGTTGTATTCATTCTTTTCTATCTCAATGCGAATATTCACGTGTAGTGACGTTGATTGTTCTTTGTGCCAATATTTCAATGGCCCCTCGACGTGCGGTAAATCGGAATCGTCGTGGTGTTCCTACTCCTGGAGTTGTTCTTGGAGATGGTGTTCAGTTTCAATTCGATCAGTTGGCCGAGAGATTGGCAGAAGCTATTGTCACATGTGGTCGCGAGTCGAGTTTGTCGTTGAGTAACGAGAGAAATCGGTCTTCGCAGATGGTTAGAGACTTTCTTCGCCTTAATCCTCCTCAGTTTGATGGTTTTGGAGATCCATTGAAGGCGAATCATTGGCTTGTTGAGATTCGCAAGGTTCTAGATGCGTTAGGAATTACTGAAGATTACGTTCGAGTGTCCTTAGAGACTTTCCAATTGGTCGGTGAAGCTGGTGTGTGGTAAGAATCACTGATGCAAAGTGATGGAGCACCGAGTTCCTCTTCTTCGAAAGGTATGTCTTGGGTTCAGTTTGAGAGTGCGTTCGATGCACAGTATTTTCCTGCTTCGTGTCGTGAGGCAATGGGTCTACAGTTTAAGCGGTTGACGCAAGGTGACATGACGGTCACTCAATATGCCTCTAAGTTCCATTCCTTGTTGTATTTCGCATTGGAGTTGGTCCGATCAGAAAGTCAGAAGTGTCAGAGGTTCGAAAGGGGTTTGCATCCTGACATTCAGCCGCATGTTGTGGGTTTGCACGTTCAGAATTATGCAGTTTTGTTGGAAAGTGCCAGAGCCATGGAATCGTGCCTTAGTCATTTGCAGACGACACCTAGAGTTGAGTCTCCTCCTCGCGTTGCTTGCAAGAGTTCGGGTTCATCCGGGAAAGTTAGTAAGAAGCGGTGCCATGACCAAGTGGAGTCATTGTGCAATCGTCAAAGTGGTGGTTTGTCTTCTTCGTTGCGTAAGCCGGGAGTTACTTCTGTCTCCCACATTGTATGCCATAAGTGTCGTCCGCCGGGTAATTTTCGTTCACAATGTACCGTATCGGCCCCTCCTTCAAAGTCTTGTTTCGTGTGCGGTGAAGTTGGTCATGTGGCAAGAGTTTGCCCCAAGCAATGAAGATCAAAGTTGAAGAAATTGGCAGCGTTTTTTGTTTGTTCCTCGGTAGAGTTTCGCTTCCGTGTTGGACTTGTGAAAGTCCATGTTCTTGTTGTATTGTTAAGATTTTACCTTTGATTTGTGATCTTCATTATGTATCGTTTTCTTTGGAGTTGTATTGAAAACTATGTTGAACTTTGATCTTGGGTTGTACCTTGTTTAAATCTTGAGATTACCTTGTGCTATCTCTTGGAATTCTTTTTTGTCAAGTTCCTCGTTTGCGGTGAGAGAAGCTATTCCAACAGCAGATTTTCTTTACCACATGCGTATTTACCCTTCAACATTTCACCCTCAAGCGTGCCCCCTATGCTGGGCCAACTCTGAATCGGCTCTCCACCTACTGTTACACTGCCGTATGGCCTGGCTAATATGGACATTTATCCTGAATCAATGG
>NMUG010013263.1:0-10154 GCA_002855965.1 Monotropa hypopitys
AGTCGCGAGCCTTGATTCTGGGTATTCGTGCGCGAATCAACAGATTGAGAAGAGAATCAACGGAGGTATTCCAGGTGAATCAATCCGACATTCTGTTTATCCCTTTTCATTTTGTTCTCGGTTTATATTCCACGGCATGAATTACAAACTACCAATCAAAAAGATATGGCAAGCAAGGATGAGATACTCCAATGCAAGTGATGATAGGGCATCCAACTCCTCCTTTAGGCATGAGGATCTGTACCTAAAAATAGAGGGTTAGACCAAATCCTGGTAGAGAAACCTATATCCAAATATTCCTAAAATTGGGGACATGATTGCGAGTGCAAGAGAAGTAAAATATGCATGCATGAGAATCTTATTTTCGTTTTATAAAATCATTTGATTTCCAAATCAATTCCTTTTCTTTCAAAATATTCAATTCCTTTTGATTTCATTAGAATTTTCCAAAGTTACTCCACTTGACAAAATCAAGGAGAGATTATTTAATATACAACATCTCGACCTCAATGAAACAAGGGAGTCAAATCATCAATTTTTGCATCTTCTCAACCTTGACAAAATAAGGGAGTCACGTATCAATATTATCTTTTATTTCAAGAATTCTTAGTTTTAGGCTAGTTCCGCAGTAGTAGCCCGTCGACTAAACTACCCGTAAGATTCCTTAGATTTTCCCAACCCATCAGGAGGGCTCTAGTCGACCCCCATTGCGCAACGTCGTGTGTGCAAATCCACCCAGGGAATGAAATTCCTGATCTATCATGTTAAGGCCAATCAACACATTTATTTCATTCTTTCTTTCAATTCATCTAGATTTGAAAAATAATCCTCCAAGTCTTTTAATTTGACAAAAACATTATTTTCGGAATTTATTTCCAAACATTGATTTTTAAGCGTCAAGATAGTCATTAGACCATATTTCCAAAATCAATAGCCATTATTCTCAAACCAATTTGTCAATTCCATAAAGACCCAAATCTAGGGTTTTGTCAAATTTGAGGTTTCTTCAAATTAATTTAGGGATCTTGAAATTAAGTTCATAAGGATTCCAATGATTCCCATAGGAACCAAGATACTCAAGAAATTGAAGGGTTCACAAGACCCCCAAGTTCAAACATAAAAATATCCTCATTTCTTCAGAAAATTTAGAGAGAAAAAGGATAAGACCAACTAAAGAGATAAGTGGGATGAACATCTCTACCTTAAATGATGACTTACTCATAACCCTAGGTGAGGGTGTCTTGATAATGGCATGATCCGAATCAATTGGTGTGTAGATCTTGATGCCCCTACAATGTTTGTGGAGAGCAAACCTCCAAAAATTGTGTAGATTGGTCTAAAATCTAGAGGGAAAGGAGAGATATAGAGAGAGAAGAGAGATATGTCTGGGGAGGGGGAAACGACTATGTTCAAGATGTCTTGTGTGTATCATTTTAATGAAATTTAAATGGAATAGGTATTACATGCTTGGTTCCCTATGAACTGATAGGACACAAAATCAATTCTCAACTTATTGTACAAAATGTCAAGGGTATCCAAGATCTTGTGAATCTCGGATAACCAATGACTCGCCTTAAGTGAATCTCGCCCTCACCGTTGAACTTAGGCAGATACATCCTACGAAACTCTCACAGTACTTTGATGTTGCGATTTCTAGCATTCTCTCTAGGAGAAGCTGTCGTGCCTCGCACCAATACCCAACTCTAATGAGGTAGTATTGAACGAGGATCGTGACCTCAAGCATGATTAATCACTAACTCTAGTCAAAAAGTGACTATAATAAATAATATGGCTCGTACCTAATCATGCTCGTCTAAGATTTCCATTCATAAAAGAAATCCAATTTATCACATTTTATTTAAATTGTAAAACAACTACTAGCAGCGAAAAGAAACAACTGTAACTGAAAGCATAAAGATCTAATTATTACATCATGCTGAAAGAGTAAATAAAGTACATCATCTACAAGTCCAACCTACTCACTAAAAGTAAGTAGAAAGTGAGACACTGTAGAAACCTATCTACATCAGCCCAAAAATGTGCTAAACTCTGCCCAAACCATTAGTGGACCTGGACCAGCACTAACTCTCCTACTTGATCAGATCTGCATTCACCCATCATGGTTGGGAAAATGCAGGAATATGTCAGAAAATATAGTAATTTATGGTAAAATAATAAATACTATAAACATACACACACACCGTCATCGGAATCACCCTTCGATGACAAACAAAGCACGTCGTGCTCTTGGCGCGTCCGCCATCTTTCCCCATCTCACACACATGCATTTACAAACATAAATGTAAAAACATAAATTTAAAGTACTTTCCTACATACTCATAGTGCGTATAGAAACCAAGCACCAACCGCACTATTTTTTTGGAGGCTCAATGCTGCTCGCCTCCTCACATGTCCATGCTAAACTCATTAGCAACAATAAATAATATGTTTTGGACTATAAAATAAAATGCATAAAGATTGAATAAATTACATTTAATAACTCATATTACATTATTTTTATCTTTTTTCCACATAACCATGATTTTAATACATTTAAACCTTAATTAATGAGTTTCAAACATTTTGCCCAAAAATAGTAAAATGCCCGCAACCGGTTACCCTCCAGAAACCGCAACCGGTTGCCCAACAGCAACCATGCGCTACCAATTGCACTATCAATCTCACAACCGGTTGCGCCATATAGAACAAAAATCTTAGAAAATGCTTCAAACACGGTTTATCTTTATTTGTACACTAAAATCGCAACAGAAGTTCCTCTCAGCCCAATTATATCAGAAATAGCTACTGAGCACAATCTTCTACCATCAAATACCATAATAATGCAAAAATATGTATTGATTTGAACCTAAAATTAAACAAATCCCTAAGCTTACTTTAAAAATCTATACAAAAATAGAGTTTATGAGGAACCCTGGCCATAAATTCTCAAATTCGGGAAGAACTCATGAAATTCCTTCAATTAAGATCAAAACTCAAAGAAATGTAAAGTTCTTACCAATTGATTCAGATTCTATGGCTTTGATTCTACAAATTTTCTTCAAAATCGAAGACCCACAAACTAATTATTTCTTATCTTCTTCTCTCTCTTTCTTACTCTCTCTCGACTTAGCAGAGAATGAAATTGAGAAGTGAGTCACGCTACATCCGTATATCCCAAAAGCAAATAATGATAAGGTCCATCGCTTCAACCAAAAGACGAAAATACCCTAACATTTACACCATTGCGCTACCGGTTACGCACTATTTTGCGCTACCGGTTACGCAAGTCGTAGTTTTTAAAGCTCTGCAACCACTTTCATATGCGCTACCGGTTACCCCTATCAATAGGCAACCGGTTACCCATGTTGCAGTGGTTCATTCATTTCTTCACTCTGCACAATTCTAATTCCTAAGGGTTTTACACTACTGACTTAAAATTTATTTACAAAAACTCAATAAAACAAGTTCTAACTTCGTTCAAATTTCATATTTGGCATAATAATCTATTATCTAACATTTAATGGAATAAATGATGTATTTTTCTAAGTCGGATCTTACATAAACTACCCCTCAAATGTCATTTACCATGGATGTCGCTAGCTCCATGACAGTTGACTAGGGTAAACAAGCCCCTCCAGAATATGTGCAACTAGCTGGACATCAGCTGACACTTTCCTTGGACAATTGTTAACTTCTTGACTCACAACATTAGGAATTGGAGCACATAAACAGTCCCTACCACGATCCAAAGTATTATGAGGAGGCATAATTGATACACAAGAGAACAATAACAACGAATGAGATCAAGAACATACAAAGGACTCATATCTTAACTAACAAGGCAAAAATCAAATAATCAACATCCAAAACAGCCAATAAAGGATCAAATATGAAAATTACCTTTATCTTATGCAATTATTTTCTTAGTTAAATGTCATGGACCATATGAAATGCACACAAGAACATTAACCATGCCCCAAGCAATATAATGCAACCCATTGACACTGTGTCTTTCTAAAGTTCCTAAGTTTTCGAAACTAAAGGCTCTAATACCAATTTGTCATGCACCAAATTTTCAAACAATTTTTTTGAAAATATCTCTTTATAGAAATAACTATCAACCATCGATTATCCCAATAATAAATCATGCTTCAAGCACAATATAATTTCATAAATTCGAGTACAAACCATTTGAAATAAAGTTTATGAATTAGATTTATCCATTTCCAAAATAAACATGGTAAAAGCTACAAATTCTTCTCCTAAAAACAACACAAACTAAGATAAAAGTAAAACTTCATACTTTGAATGCAAAACATGATATGTCATTCCTTATGTGTGGGGTTCGATACTTGAAAAATGATAAGTTGAGCTACAAGTCCAATAGAACAATCTGTATCTGAATGTATATAGGAGTCTAGCGAGATGTGTGAGTGTAGTGGAATCCTACGTGAACATGAAATAAAATCATATGAAATGGATTCTAAATTATTATCTTTTAACATCTCACTATTTTCCAACATTTAATATCTCACCATTTTTCAACATTCTTGCCACGCTTCAATGATTTATCTCAACTTATACATACCTTGATGAATTCAAGGATTTCAACTGTAGAACATGCCCTAAAAATTTAGGACCCTTCCAACATTTATTTACATACATTAGTACCAAATTATAAATTTAAGTTGACATATGTTCTGCAGTAAAAGCCCATTGGCTAACCACTTGAATATTCCTTGTCTTTCCTATCAGTCAGAAGGGCCCAGTCAAAACCCCATTGTACAATATCTTGGGTGATACACACATAGGGAACAAAATATCTGAAAGTAGCCAACTCAATTATATCCACAATTTCATTACAAGAATGAATTGCTTGAATCAAATATCATCCATTATTTTGTTATTAAATATTTACCGAGTTTGATAGAGGATTATTCAAATTTGGGAATTCTTCTAACCACTCAAACAAATTCTTGACTTTATAGTATTTATATGACATATACGATTAATTGAACCAGCATGCAATTAAATGCTCCAATTTCGTCGTTTCATAGTGAGTTTGACATTATTAGAGGATTAGGCACAAAGCCCTCATTATTGACACAAGTGAAACACCCTAGAATTTCATCTTTTAGGGATTTTACAAAATGGAGTGAGACTAACATCATAGAGGTCAAACAAGAGGAATGTCAACAACAATCAACCACAAAACCCAAGAAAAATTAGATTAATCATGAACCCTAAGCCAAATAATAAAGTTTGAAGTAGGATGTTTAAAAATTGTTCCAATCAAGATATATTACAGAAATAGACAATATTAACACAAACATATATACATGCAGGATAGAAGGTCATACCATAGGAGAGGTGAGAAAAGCCCTTGGTGAGAAATGAGCTCCAATGGACATGAAAGTGGGTTGAGTATTGAGAGCACGTCATGATCTAAAATATTTGTGAAGTCTTGGAGGCTTGAATCTCTGAGACATCCTAAGATTTGGCAAAGAGAAGGGTAGAGAGAAGCTATGGAAATGTGCTTGTAGAGAGAGATTAAAATAGAATGAGATGGTTTAAAATGAAATGTCTAATATCCGACTTCAAATGCAGATTTTTTTCATATACCGATATGTGTGCCTGCCTTATATTGGTATGTGGTGGTTCGTAAGAACAAACTTGAATAACAGTACCTCAACATACCAATATGCGTGTTTCCATATATTAGTATAACAACTCTCCTTTAAATGAACATGAGCTCCTTATAACAATGTGTTTACCCCCACATATTGGTATACCAAGTATTTTTGATCTAGACAGAACCTCTATGTACTGATATATGTACCTTTACATATCGATATATGAACCAAAATACATTATAATGGTATGACACCTCCAAAATATGGAGTGAATCCTATGAAGATATATCGTTATAGGAGTTCCCCATATCAGTATATAAAGGAACTAGAAAGATATTTGGCTCAATACAACCCCCATCTTCTCTCAAGATCTAACACATCAACAAAACCAATCCAAACATTAAAGCACTATCGAATATGGATCAAAATTAACTCCCATAAAATAAATTTCATCCTCCACCAATATGTCCAAACAAAGTGAAAGTAAAAAATCATAAAAATATTCCAAAAACTATTATAAAGTTACGAGTCATTACATTCTACCCCCTTAAAGAACTTTGGTCCTCAAAATTTAAGAAACATGGATACAAATAAGGATGCATCAGCAATAACTAATACGTAAACATCAAAACAACTCTGGTTACTTAGCCTGATCCTCCTCCTTATGCTCACAAATGTCTTCTTAGCTCTTATTATTACTCCAAAGTACTTTGACTAAAGGAATTGTTTTACCATAGAAAACTTGCTCTCGCAAATCTAGGATACTTATCGACATCTCCTCGTAGGACAGGTCGGCTTAAGCTCCACATTGGACCAATAAAGCACATGAGAAGGATATAGTTCATACTTTTGCAACATGGATGCATAAAAATGTCATAAATATCTAAAATATTAAACAACAAAGCCAAATGATCCACTACCTCGTTAATTTTTCAATGATATCAAAAGGCCCCATGAATTGTGGCAATAATTTACCCATTTGGCCAAAATGAGAAATACCCAACACAGAGATACCTTGAGAAATCCGTGATCCCCAACTTTGAATGATAATGGACATCAACGATGATCGATATAACTCTTGTAATTACTTTATAATGTGAACAATCTTTGACGAACAATCTTGATCTTCTCGGTGGGTTGTCTCACTATCTGTGGACCCATAATTGACGTCTCTCCCACTTCAGCCCAACAAATAGGTGATTTATATGCTTGGCCATACAATTCTTTAAATGGTTCCATCCTGATGCTCGACTGGTAACTATTATTATATGCAAACTTAATAAGAGATAAATGATCTACCCAACTTCCCCGAGAATCAAACATGCATGCTCTCAATATATCCTCTAGAATTTGAATGGTGCGCTCTAATTGACCACCTGTTTGAGGGTAAAACACGATGCTAAATTAAAGTTTCATACCAAGAGATTCTTTCAAAATTCTCCAAAAATGAGAATGGAACCTCAGATCCCTAACAAGATAGTGACTTCAAATATAATCTCTCAATCAAGATATAAACTAAGTAAGGCACAAGAGATGTATACGTGAATCAAATCGATCCACTATTTAGATTCTTAAGGCAATATAGTTATGGACATCTTTTAGGGCAAATGTGGTGATAATCTTAGGCGTGCATGATACTCTCAAATATGATTTAAACCATTTAAGCATGTGAGATATGTGTAAGTACAACCTGTGCCAAGATTATGATTATTATGATTTTATCATACACTCTCTAAATATGATGCTCTAACAAAGTGTAAAGTGTGGAGTGGTGATTCTTACTTCTATCAAGTCAAGATTTATGTCAAGTGTTTTAACAAAGTGTTCTAGGTACAAATACTCAGAACTAGACAAACTTAAGTTTACCAAACAAAGCATATAAGACTTGATAAAACCGCAAACTTTCATTCAAGAGATTGGCCTAACTAAACATGAACATGTAAGCATACAATGGCCAGGTATAAATCAAATATAGCATAAATGAAAGTTAATAAACTACTTGTGTTTAGAAAGATGTTACCCAAATGAAGCTTTGCAAGTAGATGAACTCCTCAAGGATTTGTCAATAATGAAGCACAAGGGAGAACAAACCAGTACATACACACTCACCCACAAGTCTGGTTTTGCACAGCAGGAGAAATGGGAAGGTTTGTCAATGGCTACTGGCTTTTAAGAACACACTCACACACTCACTGATTCTCTCAGGGTTTTTTCCAAACAGAGATAGCTTTGGAGAGATGGAGTGGTTGAGGTTGAGACAAGAATATAATAGTATCCACTCACACTCACATACTCTCTGCAATGGTGTAACATCCCAAACTCCAAAAATACACAAAAAATTATAATTTTCATAGACCTCTTATTTAAATAAAACCTCAAGTAGAATTACCAACATAAAATAACAGGAATAAGTAAAGCTCAAACATGAACCCAATAGCGCTATAGTACTCAAAACCTCAAAAGAAGAAGCATTAAAAGAAACATCCACAACTACTACAAACTTTCATAATAAGTCTTCTGAAACCAAAAGATAACAACAATCTACCAAGGAAGCTAAGAAGAGCCACAAGTCAAAATCTTCCAAAAGTCCTCCACAATATAGCACTAGCTCCTCAATCACAACCAAGCATTCGCATACCTCTAGCCTTGTAGTGGACCGCTAATCCTGTGACCTATCTTCAAGCCAAAGACAAGGAAACAGAGTGTGAATATGATATTTTTAACTTCCAAAACACAAGTAATCGATGTGACTGAAAATCATGAATATGAGTAGTTATGACTTCCATTCTAAAATGCATCTCATGCATGATACTTTACATATACTGGCCAAAGCCCTTTTTCAAAAGATTTGAGCATCACATGCCCTGAAAATAGCTACTACTATAGGTAGTACTTCATACGCCCACACACAATTTGGGGTACGTCCCACGCACCCGTTAGACTTACACTGGTTGCCAATAATTGGATTTACTCAAGTTGCCAATAACACCACCCGTCCCACGGAGGCATGCATAATATATATACGTGCATATTATGTTTTCCATCTCTACTCATGCATTTATGTCGATGCATATCATTCTCATCATGCAATTATGTTTATGCACATCATACTCATCATGCAATTATGTCCTTGCATCTCATTCATAACATGACATCATGTTTTAATACAACAGCTACAATCGTGAACTTATCATGCAATAATAAAACAGTTAACTAAAACAATCCTGCGAATGTACAATTAAAGATACCATATCCTTACACTCACCAGTACTGCTTTCAAACCTTTTCCTTGCCCTTGAGTGAGGCCTCAATGCCTTCCTCGAGTGTTCCTGTCCAAACAATTTAAATTTCAATCCACCTTGATATATAGCTTGACAAGAAAATAATGAAATCATTAAATTAAATCAACTATATCGATAACCATCTTTAAATAACTTATTAAAGTCTTTAAATAGCCCCTAATACCTCCCAAACACATCCCGAGTCCAAACCCGAACACCTCAAAAAGTACCAAAAATCTGTCAGAAAAACCCATGAGGGACCGGTCTCCCACCATATGGGGGACTGGTACCCGCCACTTAGGTACCCTACTGCTCTCCTGGTGGACCGTTCTCCCCCCATATGAGGGACCGGTACCTGCCTAAATGAGGATTTTGGGGAGCTTACTGCTTTGTTGGGGGACCAGTCTCCCTGCATGTCGGGGACCGGTACCCGCCTGTGCAGAGCTGATTTTTAGAAAAAATATTTTGACGAACCACTTCGTATCCAACCTTCCTAACTTGATCTTTTTGCCTCAAAACTCAAAAATCATATATACCAATGTGTTCTAAACATGAAGACACTAAACATATTCGGTTATTTGATCTTATACATCAATCTAACTCCTCTAATTTCATAGAAAATCAAGTAGATCTAGAAATTTAGTCATAAAAATGAATTTAATTAGGATCCTTAATCTAGCCCTAATTGTGGGAGAAATCAAAAATAAAAAATGGTAAAAAAATTCTTACTTGCATTGTCAACACTATTGTAGAATGAATTTTCTTCAATCGATCACTAGTTTGATCTCCGGAATCAAATCTCCCAAGCTCTCTCCTTTGTTTCTTCTCAAGCCACCTCTCAATGTGATTAGGGATTTTGATTAATCCTAATGGGAAAACAGTCTAATGACAGCTTTTTAGATATTTTTACCTTCTTACCCCAACATATTCTCCCAATTTACCCTTGGGTGCCATTAATCCCTCCCCTTATATTATACTTTTGATTAAAAGCATAAAAATATATTATTAATCCCCTTGATTAATTAACTCTTGACACTAACCTTAAAATAGTGAATATTATTTCCTTGATATCACCTTCATATATTTTATAACATTCAAAAATAATTAAATAGGCGAGATGGGTATTACAACTCCTCCCCCCTTAGAAAATTTTGCCCCCGAAATTTAAAGCAAGTAGAATAGAATACTTGAAAGAAGGTGAGTGTAATACCTGTACCCGTAAAATAATAAATAAATGAGA
>NMUG010013264.1:0-10152 GCA_002855965.1 Monotropa hypopitys
AAAGCAGTCTTATCAACGTCTTCTGCCTTGACCTTAAGCTGATAGTAGCCGGAACGAAAATCGATCTTTGAAAACACTTGAGCTCCTTGAAGTTGGTCGAACAATTCGTCAATTCGCGGAAACGGGTATTTGTTCTTGATGGTGATCTTGTTCAGTTCTCGGTAATCGATGCATAGACGCATAGTTTCATCCTTCTTCTTCACGAACAAGACCGGCGCTCCCCATGGCGATGAAATAGGTCGGACAAAATTCTTATCCACCAAATTCTGCAATTGTGCCTTCAGTTCTTTAAGATCTGCTGGTACCATTCGGTAAGGTGATTTTGAGATTGGTTGAGCTCCGGGTATAACATTAATGGAGAAATTGATTTCTCGGTCAATGGACATTCCTGGTAGTTCTGTTGGAAAACGTCAGGAAATTCTCGGACTATTGGAATGTCGTCAACTGAGGGATGGTTTACTGGAGTTGTGGAGATACTGCATAAGTATCCCTGACAACTTTTTTGCAAAAGTTGTCGAGCTTTTGATACGGAAATAAAACAAGGTGGGGAGGAAATTTTCTCCCCCTGGAGTCTAGACTTCTCTCCTTCTGATGCCTCAAAAGTGATAAGTTTCGCAGTGCAATCGATTTTTGCGTTGAACTTAGATAACCAATCCATGTCGATTATCACGTCAAAATGGGCCATGGCTAAGGGTATTAAGTCTATAAGCGCTGGCACTCCTCCAATATGAGCTTCAAAGTTTCGAAAAACTGTTGAGCATAGAACTCCTTTACTCATTGGTTGGGACACCAATAGATCGAAATCTAATGGTTTAGGATTCTTTGGTATTTCATTGGCATGGGATTCAGAGATAAACGAATGTGTGGATCCTCAGTCGAATAATGCATAAGTAGGGAGATTGTAAATGTAAATTCTACCTGTCATGATTCCTTCGTCATTCCTGGGGTCACTTGGGACAAGTGCGAAAGCTCTCCCTTGCCTCTGGTTTCGATTTCCCTGATTGTCGGTGTTGGTCCTCTGGCCTCCAACTTGTACTGTATTTGCTCCGGTAGCTACACCAGGGCAATTATTCATGAAGTGTCCTTTTTTCCGCATCCGAAACATTTGAATGGTTCTCTAGCCCAGCATTCTCCTCCGTGATTCTTCCCGCATTTGGGACAAGGTGGCCTTTGTCCTCTTGAGTGCGGCCCTGGGTTTCTTGGTTGATTCCTTCCAAAGTTGTCATTCTTGAAGTGACTAGGTCCTCCTTGATTCTGGCTCCTTTTCCTCTCGTTGAAACGCTTTGTTTCATCCACGTCTTGTTCCACTAGAATGGCTCTGTCCAGAACTTCAGCACATGTCGGTAGTTGAAAGGGGCGAACAATCTTCCGAATCTCGTGCCTGAGCCCTTCTTCGAATTTCCGAGCTTTCATATTGTCACTAGCCACCAAGTATCATGCTTAGACCGCAAGGTTGGTGAACTCGGCTTCGTAGTCTGCTACCGTCATAGTGCCTCGTTGCTTCAGATTTTCGAACTCTAAATGCTTTGCATTCTGCATTGCGCGGGGCATGAACTTTTCTCGGAAAATTTCCAGAAATCTTACCAAAGTCATGTTGGGTTCAGCGATGCTTTTCAAGTTCCACCAGCGGTTTGCTTCTCCTACGAGAAGGTATGCTCCTATCTCGACTTTCTGCAAGTCTGAGCATCGAAGAAGTCAGAAGTTCTTCTCTATCTCAGTGATCCATTCATTTGCCTTGATTGGGTCCATGCC
This sequence comes from Monotropa hypopitys, assembly GCA_002855965.1. Taxonomy (NCBI): domain Eukaryota; kingdom Viridiplantae; phylum Streptophyta; class Magnoliopsida; order Ericales; family Ericaceae; genus Monotropa; species Monotropa hypopitys. The sequence goes on from NMUG010013264.1 coordinate 1,753, forward strand.
TCCTGAGAAGGTCATAGGTTTGAGCTTGATAAATTCCTTCACAACTGCCACGTTGTTGGTTTGTTGAGCAGGGTTGACCACTTCGTCTTCTCGAGGTTCGTTTGTAGGTTGTTGACGCATCTGCTCAATGGTTTCTTGCTGTGTCTGTACGACTCCTGCTAGTGTTCGTATCATGTCTTGAAGCTCGGTGATCTGGTGACTTCTTTGACCATTGGTGCGGGTGTTAACCATTCTGACATAAGAACTTTTAGTTAGAAATAAAGGATGAAATTTTTCTTACTAATCATACCACAATAGATGCTTTCAAAATAAGGATGCATAAGCGTGACTAGACATATGACAAAATATTCCGGATGATAAGAACTAATGCTACTAATTATCCAGGTCACTCGGCCACTCATAGGGCGGATAGACCCATTCCTCGCGATCTATGTCGATGTCCTCTTCTTCTTCATTCTTACTTGGATCCTCCTCTTCGTTTTCTTCGGGGTCTCCTCCTTGGTCGAGGTCCCATCCCTGGTCGTGCCATTCCATAGGTTTCCCTTCCACTGCTTCCTCTGGTTGGTCTTCATCGTTGTGGCCGTGTAGGATGCGATTTCTTGCTCCTTCCATCAGGTATTCGAACTCCCAATGCTAAATAGATGCTCTTGCTACCTTGCAAGCTCGTTCCAGTAGTCGTAAGTGATAGTTGATCCTGGCTCGTACTTCTTTTTCCGCATTATCGTCGAAACCGATCGCCACTCGGGCTATGAGGTCTGAAGTGATCGTCACTGAGTGGGCATGTGCTTGTTCTTGGACGGCTTCGCTTATGATGAAAATTTCTTCTTCCTCTTCAAGTACTACCGGAGGTGGTGCTACTTCGTGATTGCTCTCTGAGTCGTTGCTGGAGAAATCACTGCTGGCGTAATCGCTGCCACTGCTAATAGACATAGCTACAAAATTCACAGTTATAAGATATTTTCCTACTCCGGTGGTAATTTTCTAAGGAATTTATCGTGCTCAGTACTTGTTTGCCTCGTTTTTTAGTCCTGGATTTGTTCTCTGGAATTCAACAACTCGGGCTCTGATACCACTTCTGTCACGACCCATCCCATTTTTAGAGATGAATCCATGGCCGGCCAACGAGCAAGCTCGCGAAGGCCTAAGATAAAGAGTTGATGAATCCATACAACAAATAATAAAATGCGGAAGCGAGTGAACAATCTAGAATAGTGCATAGTTTTCCACTAAGATAACATTGATTACAACAAGGTAGGCTCAAAAGGGCCTATACATCAGAAAAGAGACGACAACATAAAACATATGCGGCTCCAAAGCTACTCCTCAAGGTTACCTGAAATGATTTTTTTAGAAAAACACATAAGCCAAAGCTGGTGTGAAATCAATATATAACATTTCACAAGTTTCATGGAATAATAGTACTTAATCGTAAAAAAGTTCAATAACTTGTCATGATTTGTATTTCTCTTCTGTTACTTTGTGATAGTAACCTGTACTTGTGTCTTTCCCGGGGAACTCAACCTGCCCTAGAGGCATCACCGGGGATCTCACACTTGCCCCAGTGGCATCACCGGAAAACTGTCACTTTCCCCAGTGGCATCACTCGCACCGAGCGGTATTAGCGTCTTTGCACTTAGGATCCTGTCCGTAGGCTTTTCATCATCATTTGCCTGTAGGCTGCTCAAGCATTTGCTGTATACCTATCATATCAAGCTTTTGAATCATTAAAGTACATTATCATTTCATAATATGATGGTCGTGTCTTTTGGATGTTTGATCATGTTGTTCCGTTTCACATCCATTTCAGTTATATATTCTGTCGTCCGAAATCGACCGTTTGATCCATGTAACAAAAGAATTGATGTCTCATTTGTTTTCTCAAAACAAGTGATAACTCAATGATTTCATAAATATGTTTTCAAAGAAAATGATCATCTTTAAAAGTACGAGTAAATATGGTATATAGAGATTCACCTGAAAGTGGTAGGGTTTCTTGACATGATTTCTAAAGTGGTGCTGGACTCGAATCTTCCAAAACATAGGATTAATCAACTTCTAACCGACTGTTCTGCCGGACCGAGCTAATAGCCGAAGCTCAGCTTCTGGCCGAAGACTTAAATGGACGGAGGGTTTGGTCTTCCTGCTGAACAGTGCTCAGACGAGAGTCCACTGATGGCTATCGGAGGGTTACTGGTCTGAAGGGTTCTCTACCAAGCTGCCGACGGAATAGGCGAGCTCTGGCAGTGCGGGGAAAGGTGCTTCGGTTGCTAAGACTGGTCGAAATGACCTTTGAGGTGGTCAAGAAGGTCTCAGGGCTAGCTGCCCGAACAGTTGGAAGTGTAGCCGAGCTCAAGAAGCTAAGGCTCCTAAATGGAGGACTGTCCCTCTGCCGAGCACTTGTGCTCCGGCAACTTGGGATGTCGGCAATTAGTACGGAAAAGGTCAGATGTGTTCGGGAATGGTCCGGTCAGGTTACCCAAACTGAAAATGGTTCAGACGGAGGTCTATGAAAAGCCTGATCTCATTACAACTAATTGCCGCGCACTTGGAATTTCTTCCGAGCTGAAAAGGGGTTCTTAGGTGTTTCGGCAAAAGCCAAGGAAGGCTAAAAGGTCAATCCTACAGTACGGCTAAGTCATTTGGAGGACTTGTCGAACAGAATAATGACATGGTATACTGAAAGGGTCAAGAGTTTACCTGAGAGCTACTGGCTTGGGTGGTTGCCGAGCTGTAGCTTTAAGCCGGAGGATGGTTCAGTTTCACCAAGACTTGCTGAAGAACTCCTCTGCTTCGGGTAGTATTCGGCAAAGAGCTGGTCGGACATTAAGGGGGATGGGGAAAGCTTGTCCGACTGATTGGACAAGTAAAGACTTTATATTTCTGGGCGGACGGTGAAGTGTCGAACGGTGAAGTGCCCGGACAACTTCTATAGAGAGAAACGGAGAGTGATATGCTCGGGGATAAGGGTTGTGTGAAGTTTGGAGGGTCTCGGGGTCCTTATTTATAGGCTGGAGGGAAGGGGAATCGTTTTGGCGCCAAAGGATTCTCGCCGACCGGTAAGCGGTGCCCACCTGATTTCCTGGCAGCTGCAACTTTTAGCCGCGTGCCGTTTGTCCGTTTGTGGTGTCAGCCGACCGACCGTTATTCCGACCACTTTTCGGCGGGATTCCTGGTGGTGACAGCTTTTGGCGGGAATCTCGGAAATTCAGCTTTTGCAAATATTCTTTTTACTTTTGGTCGGGTCTTGTCTTTTTCTTATTTGTCCGACTTGGCCGATGGGTGAGATGGCAGAAGGGCAGAAGGTGCCGAAGGCCTAGCCTTAGGTGCTCGGGTTGCTCGGCTGCTCGGCAACTGACTGCTGGGCAGCTCGGCTGCTCAGTTGCTCGGGTCTTCTAAGCTTCTGGGCCGAAGGCCTTCGCGGCCGAAGGGTTCTATGGTCGGGCCTACTCTTGCCGACTCCCTAACCTTAGGTTTTTATATGTTTTCATATTTTTGACGAGTAAATCTATAAAATAGACTAACCCTTAGGTACGGGGCTTCATAGTACCGATGAACCACTACGCCGGACCCAATCAAATTATGATGCGATTTAAAAATGACAAAAAATGGTAAATGATAAGATAAATCAAGGATGGACTTAAGAGGGGATTCTTGGATTTATCCGACTTATGTGGAAAAGATAGGATAAATTAAGAATGGACTTATGATGGTATTCTTGGATTTATTACTAGCGTAAAGTTATGGAACGATTGGTAATAGGTAGAAAGGAATAAGGATAAATCAAGAATGGACTTATGATGGTATTTTTGGATTTATGTCTAGTGTGAAGTGTCACACTCCGAAAATTTTAGTAAATTTCCATTCGTTTGAAAAAAAATTGAAGATCTTTAATCGCATTTAAACCCATCGATCTGATCCATTTTCAAATCAAAATTTCTTATTCATGTATGTCGTAGATAATTTGATTACGAATCCAACGCAACTTGAATCGTCTCAATCGGAGTCCGAACGAAGAAGTTATGGTCAAAATACTCTCGAAACTTCAATCTTCCCATTTTATTGGAAATTTGACCGTGTCGACCGGTACACCGTACCGTCGTCGACCGGTCTAGCTTGGGCAGAGGGGCTTACTGAAATGTCTCGACCGTTTGATCGTACCGTCTTCGACCGATCGCCAAGAACAAAATTCTTGCACGGAATTGGATTAATGAAGGGCTGTTTGGTAAAATCATTAGGGGTCCTATATATACTATATACACGATTTTTCCTCTCCTTCCTCATTCAAAACCCTACATTAGACTCTCTTTCTACCTCCCTCAACTCTCCCTCTCCCTTCTCTCTTCAATGGTGGAGAATCCATGGAGTTTCGGAAGAAACACGAAGTTCTAACGTCGTTGGCCTCGCTCCTCTCTCCGCAATGATGTGCATAGATCGTCCATCTTCGATATGTTCTCCTCCCTCTCCAAAACCCTTGGTTTTATATGGGTTGCTCGTCTAAGGTTTTAGTTTTCTCTAACGTTGTAGAGCATCTCGAGAGCTTCGCAATGGTGAGCTCGATTCACTCCGGCCATAGAGGTTTTTCGGCGAACTTTTCTGGTAAGTGTCATCGAAGCTCCAATTAAGGTAGAGTTTTTTATCCCTCTCGTTTGTAATATTGGCATCCTTAATTCCTCCTAAATTGTTTTATGAAAATCCGTCGATTTAGGGTGTTCACACGATTAGTGTTAACGGGTCATCATTCACTCAAATTGGTTGTGTATGGGTATTGTCTAGGGTCTCGGTGTACTCCCTAAGATGTTAATTGTTCGATTCGAGGTTCAATTTTGAAAAGCCCCAATCTTGTAGAAAATGAGTAGTAGTCGTTTAATAAAATTAAATTGGGGTAAATGGCTTGTGTTGGGATTTCTACGGGTGTCGGTGGGTTAAACGTTATTTTGACACGTTTTCCTAATAAATCGAACAAAAGAGGGGTTTTGTGAATGAACGACATGTTTTGGAAATATCGGAAGGAAAGTCACATTTTAGATTGATACGTCGACTAGGAGGTTGTTTGCCGTAGGTCGCACATAATAATTATATGAGATACAAATGTGACACTTAACTTTATACGAGGAAATTGAGTTGGCTACTATTATTGTAGCGACCCGTATTTCAAAAAGAAATTTCCGGAATATCAATTCGTATTTTAAATTAGATCTAAAATCTAATTAATTTTATCTTAAAATCCTAGTGCGATTTTAAGGTGGTTGACCCTAGGATGAGGTAGAGGATCCGATTACGAATCCAACGCGACTTGAATCACCTCAATCGAAGGTCGGACGGAGAAGATATGATCGAAATACGTTCGGAAGTCACACGTCAACATTTCTAGGAATTTTCTGAAGTGGTCGTCCGGACCACGGCCGAGTCTCGCCCGGACGAGCTCGGCAGGGAGAAGGCAAAATGGTTCAGGTAGTGTCGTCCGGACGACGGGCTAGTCTCATCCGGACGAAGGTTCCAGATTTCATATTCTTGCTTCAGGAGGTATCGTCCGGACCACGGGGGTGGTCGTCCGGACCAAAGGGGTTTCGTCCGGACGACGGTGGGCTTCATCTGAATGACGCGCGCGGAAAAATGATTTCCTTTGTACTTTAATGAGGGGTATTGTGGTCTTTTCATCCAAAATCGAACCCTTAAGTCTTAAAATCGTTTGGGAGCCCTTCCTCCCCCTCATTTGGTCCAAACCTAACCCCCCCTCTCTCTCTCTCTTCTCTCTCTAAGACTCCATTGGAGCCCAAGCTAAAAGCTTGGATTTGAGGGCCTTCCAGGCTTCCCCCGTACTTTTGTCAAGGCTTAACGTTGATCACCTCGGCGAGATCTATCCGGTGACGTGCATATCGAATCCACTCTCCAAAATTTCGGATAAGTCAAATTTCTAAAGTGGTTGTCTTGTGTTTTCACCTTTAGAAACGTTGTTCCTAACGTCGTCCTCTATCCATTGACGTACATAGGTTCGCGAGTATCGGAGTTGGCGCGACTAGGATTTTGGTCATCGTCGCACGCGTTAAGGTAAACATGTTACTATTTCGTGCATTTGTGTGTGTAGCTCACTAATGATTTCAAAAATCTAAGAATTTAACGATTTCATAAAAAGCCCCAATTTTTGAATAAATGGTCATTTTTGAGAAATTGATGAAATTCGATTTGCATTCATGTATGATTGAGCATCCTTGGTAGGATTAGAATGCGAGAATATGTGAATTGGGTTGAGTGTGTGACTAGACGATCATTTGGGGAAATTTGAGTGATGTGGGTACTTTGGTGACTTTTGTTGGAATTGAAGAGATAGGATGCCCTCTCGACCTTGTATTGGTCTTAGTGAGCAACACGGTAGTATTGAATTATTCGTCGGCAAGTGTAAATGTGGTTTTTTCCATTGGAGTGGCCTTGGTGCCGAGGGCACCCTTGATGTTCGACAAAATGCCTATGAGAAGTAAAGAACTTGGAGATTGGTGAATTCATCACCTTAGGTTGGGAAATTCGTTCCTAGACCTTAAATACATGTTTGGTCTTTTGGGTGAATTCGACATCCCTGGTTTGGGAACTCGTCCCTTTGTTAGCAAAGTCGTTGCTTGTGTTTTGGGTGAATTCGTCACCTAGAGTCGGGAATTCATCCCTCGTGGCAAACTCGTTACCCGAGTTGGAGAACTCGTCTCCATCGACTCAAATGCTAAAACTTACCTAACTGACTTATATTAATTAACCAACAAACAATAACACAAAGAATTTGGTGATCCATTCGTGATCATAGGACCAATTCGTGGTCACATATGTATATAGGTTAGTCCTTGAATTCGTTGAGACTACCTAGATCAATTCGTGATCTTCGGGCCAATTCGTGGTCATTCGAGTAAGAGGTTGGTTCTTGAATTCGTTGAGACAGCCCGAGTCAATTCGTGATTCACCCGGGAGCTAGTCAACCCTTGAATTCGTCAAGGCGACTGTAAATCTATGAACGGCTCGATGGTTTTCTGGTTACCTTATACTAGCCTAAGGTTTGAGTGTAGATCCTATTTTGGAATTCGTCCTATAGGTTTCGAATCCCTTGTGGCCCTTTTCTAAAATATGTCCGAGCCGGGAATTGAACCAATTAAAGTTCAAGATAATAAATCCACCTACTTGTATTACCTATATATGTACATATATAGAGGAAGTGAGAGTACCCTTGGCTAGGGTTGGTTGTGGACTTGCGAATCGTATTGGGGTGGTGCTAGCCAATTTGTGGCTTTAGCAAAGGAATGAGACTTGGCCAATTCGTGGCATTTGATAGCTTGAGGCTTGGAGCCAATTCGTGGCATTGGAATCCGTTGCGTTTTAGTTGAGGTATGTGTGGTATTGGTGCGCCTTGGTTTGAGGCTAAGTAGGGAGATGAATGACTAGTTAGTATTGGACTTTCGTGGAAATCATTGGTTGGCCTTGTCTAGGCAACATTCGGACTTTGTGACGGTAAAATCCTTGAATGAATGACCTTCTATTAGTTACGTGTGATTATATCGGGCTAGATTCATAGAATGACCTTTGTGTAATGGTCTTGGCGCTTGTTAGTGATTTTCTTTCCGGTTAAGGTTTGGTTATCCAAATAGAAAGTTTTGGCTTCTCCGTTGTGATAGTTGGATAAATACGAAGGTTAAAGGTTCTCTATAGATGTGGGTATGTTCGTGACTAGTGTGGTGTGGTTATATAGATTGGGATCGGACTTGATGACTTGGGCGTGATTATTGAGAACATACTTGGGTTTGCATTGTAGGATTCACCCACTTACACATATTCACCATACCGCATCTTCACTTAATAGTCGCATGTTTACTGGGTCTTTATGAGTCAACCTTTTTTCCTACAGTTCCTTGCAGGTTCATGCAATTGGATTGCTCGTAGAGGGGTTGTCTTAGGCTTGCTCTAGTTCTTTGTGGTGAGAAGCATGCTCTATTTGAATCATTGTTTTGGTTTCCCCTTTTTTCTCCTTTGTAGCCTACGGGCATCCCCATTATTATAAAAAGTTGTAATCTTTCTAATGCAAGCAAGTTTATGCTAAGTGATTGTTGTATCTAAATTTCACACAAGTACATTTGAGAAAAAAATCGTTATTGTTCTACTTCTGCATATTTTGTAAAAAGAGATATGTTTGTACTCCTTTTACTCACGACCCCTTTGTTGTTGGAATGGTGTATGCAAAGATGTTTATGCATTTCTTTATTTCAAAAAAATGGTTTAAAAATCCGGGGCGTGACAACTTGGTATCAGAGCTTTCGTTCGAATACCTTTGGAGCGTGGGGAGATTTCCGTCTCCATGGGTTTTTCTAAATGGTTTTGAAAGTGTTTTTCTTCCGCATTTTCATGCATCGAGAGTTGCATGACATTAGT